>OY757267.1:8657433-8880127 GCA_963584085.1 Pyrausta aurata | reverse complement strand
CAAAATATTTTTTTAGTACCTGTATCTCAATCCAAAACTACTGGACCGATTTTGATGGAACTTACACTGTACCCTTTAGTCGGAATATACTTCATTTAACTAAAAAAGATGTTTTATAGCCTGAAGCCTTCCCCGATAAATAAGCTATCTAACACATTTTTTTTTTAAATCGGTCCAGTAGTTCCTGCGAGTCGCGCTTACAACCAAACTCTCCAGTTTCATATCAGAACATAAATTTTAATGGATACTCGAGTAAATGAGCAAGAATATACTAGACATACCTGGTCCATAGTTAGCATCCTTTTGAGTAAATCAATGAATTCCCTTCTGTCTGCTTTCTCGGCCAACAGTTGGCCGCCTTCAAGATCTGTTGGTACGTTGACCTGTCGACAAGATAAGTAATGGAATAACAACTATGTTAATACTAAAACATTATAAAAGGCTAGGTAAGGCAACGTTTTTAACAACATATCGACGGTTCCCGGGCTATTTGTATTAAGCGACATTTTGTAAACTTTACACCAGAGCTGTTTAAAGTTTTGATTTTTGAAAAAAAAAACATAACTTCCGCAATTTGTTAAATTTTGAAAAAAAAAAAGATATTTATTGATTACGTTACATACTCTGCATAATCTGATTAGGTATTTTTCTGATATTCCTATTATTAACTAAGATACATGTCGTTTAATACAAAGTGATCCTTTTTTTTATTTTTTTTATTCCAGGCCAAATGATTTAACCGCCTAGGATAAGTATTTGTTGTTCCTGGCTATATGACTTATCCGCCTAGGTTTATTAATTCTTGCTCCAGGCTAAATGACTTAACCGCCTAGTACTGAAAATAATAGCTCCAGGCTAAATGCATGAAATTGAAGAGTTGTTCATTTCATACCTGACCTAATGATTAAAATGTCATATACCATACATTTTCGTGGTGTATAGCCTATTTTGTTTAAGCGCCGATTTCATTTTTACTTGTTTGTTCCTAATCGTGCCTGAGTAATTAAGTTTTCTGAAATAAGCAGATAATATTTTTAAGGTAAAGCTCATTGTATGAAGCGACTTTACTTTGTATTTGTAGGGTTAAGCTAATTGTATTATGCGACAATCTTATGTATTTATAAAGTAAAGCTAAATGTATGAAGCGACATTTCAAAATATTTATAAGGTGAGGCTAATTGGTTTAACGTACATTGTCTGTAAATTGTTGATCCAGGAAAGAGGGTTTAAATAACTCTCTGGTATTTCATAGTGAGCTTAAGTACACAGTTCCTAAATTTGTCAAAATTTTGTGTCGGTACATACATCGCAGTGCAAAATAGGCCCCGAAAATGCGATTGTATTGAGCGACAAAAAAGTGCCCAGATCGTCACCAAACCCAGCTCAAACGACGCGGAAAAATTCGCTGATTCCAAATATGTATATAATTCAATTTCGCCCAAAATGTCGCTTGATACAAATAGCCCGGGAACCGTCGATATTACGACATACATAAGAATCTTGAAGAAGTGAAAAGATACTGCTGCAGTTGTAAGCTACGGAGATGCACATGAAAACAGACTGCTTAATAAATAGAAAACCCAATGCAATAGATAGGCTAGTAGTTGATAGAGTCAATAATAAAACACGTATTTTTTATAAACTAATGATTTCGCCCATATAAGTTACGTATCACAAGCTTTCTTGTGCCTTTCTTTGGAAGTCACCTCAAACTGTTAGGCCCGGCTAATATCGTTTGATATTAGTTGTAAAGCCTAGTCCGAGGCCCTTTGAGCGTCTTGATAAGATAATAAGATCTAACTGCAAGGTTGATCGCTTGCCTTGCAAGCACTCGTCCACCTGTCCGCACGGAGCCCCGTGGTAGAAAATGGCTTCTACTTAAGGCCTTTACTCAGCAATGAGCACTTTTCTTGTCATGAGATGTTTCTATCAACGAGAATTATAGCAGAGGGTAATTGCTTGTCGCCAACGTAAATAATAAACAGTAAAACAATATTAATGTGAACCTTTAGTAAAAAAGTAACTAAGAACCTGTAGTACATAAAGGACATATATAATTTAAAAAATAAGTATCCAAATTTTAATCCCTTAATCATTAACGCATTTTACAATATTTACTAGCGCACTTTTTTTCTATGTCTATGGTTTTCCGCCAACGTGAAAAAAAATGTTCAAGTGACCCTAACGCCATCTAGTGAGAGCTGTAAAACGATGGGAGAAAACTGCTCATTGGACATATAAATAGCCTAATACTTTACTACTGTCACCCACCTGTCCGATGTCGTCGAGGCAGTTGAAGATGTACTTCCTCGCCTCCTTGCTCTTGATGCCGGTCTCGAGCTCATGCTCTTCAGGCGTCTTCAGCCGCCAGAACGGGTATGTGCTGTCCACGTCGCGGTAGAAGAACTTTGCCGTTTTGCTTGCGCTGAAATTAAGAAACAGGTGGAAAATTAGATTGGCGGTACAAGGGTTTAAGGTGAATAAATAACACATAATCAGGGACTCATCTTTATGAACTTAAGAACTCAGCTGATAGTGTCTAAATATGATTTGCTAATAATTAGACGAGCGTCTGCGAGTCTTGTCTCATTACATTAGTAATCAGTCAGGTATCAAACGACAGCCGGGCGCCGCATAACAATGGAATTTATATTGTGTCTCGTTTACACATACTTGACGAGTTAATCTTACATGTACAGAGTACCATCGTTTTTGTGATTTTAAAATAAAATTAAAATCAAATTAATTCGTAGAGTAGGACGGATGGTTTAAGCTCTAGACTAAAATTAATTGAAATGATTTTTGTAATTCTTTCACCACTACAAAACTACCTTTTACCTGAGTTGTTCTTCTTCATTTAAGAGCTATGCTCTTGTCGGGGGAGTTATCTCCATTTATCTCTATTCCGAGCCATCTCCTTGAGTTATTATCCATTATTGAGAGAGCCGTTACTAATAGACTCGCCTAGGGTTCTCTCTTTCTAAATGTTTACGGTACAATTATTTGTATTTGACATAGTTGATAGCTGAATAAACTTATGTTCTTTATTTCATAACCACCAAGAAATAATATTTGTACGTACGTACCTGTTTAGCATGTGCTCGGTGGGCAGGCCCTGCGTCTGCGAGATGTATCGGATCTGGTCGTACTCCGAGGAGCCGGGGTACAAAGGCCAGCCGAGGAACAGCTCCGCGACCACGCAGCCCAGCGACCACATGTCGATCGCTTCGCAGAACGCGAGCCCGAGGATTATCTCCGGCGCTCTGTAATTAAGTAAATAAGTCACACTAATTATTTAGATGCGATTTATTCCCGTTTACCTAGGCTGAGTCATTTATTATTCAGCTATACTTCAGCACTGTGCTTCCTGTAGTCCTTAGATAGTCAACTCGCGGCAATATAATAATAAATAATAATAAATATTCTTTATTGCACAAAAAGGACACAACAAAACATTAGAACAGACGATCACATGTACAATATTGGCGGTCTTATCGCTGGAAGCGATCTCTTCCAGACAACCTTTGGGTAGAGGAAACAACGTTAAATAGGTAGAGAGCGGTGTGCAGATGGCTAAAAAATTATAATATAATCAATAGATAAAACTTTGAAGATAATAAAAATGCTTAAATAGTATTAAATTATACATATAAAATAAATAAACAAATAAATATAAATAAATACATATAATATACGTACTTATATATAATAATAATTTATCCAAGAAAGGAAATTCTGACAGTTCATGAAAGCGAAAGGAAATGCGCTTTCACTCTAGCTTTGAACACAGGAAGGGACTGGGATTGTCGGATGTACAGAGGTAGAGAATTCCACAGTCTAACAGACTGGACAGTGAACGACTGTGAGTAGCATTGGGAGGAGAAGAGGGGAAAAGAAAGATGTAGTCTCCGGCTAGAACGCATGCTAACCTGGTTGTTGGTGGGTTGCAGAAAGTGGAAACGTTCCTTGAGATAGGGGGGAGATCGCGGATTGAAAAGGACATTGTACAATAGAGTAAGAATGTGAAGATTTCGTCTCGAACGTATAGGAAGCCACTCAAGCTGAGTACGGAAATCAGAAACATGGTCATACTTACGTAGGCCGAAAATAATGCGAATGCAAAAGTTTTGGAGGCGTTCAAGTTTATCAAGGAACTTCTCACTGAGGTCTAGATAGCTACAATCAGCGTAGTCAAGAATCGGAAGCAATAGTGCCTGTACAAGAGCAATTTTGGTAGGTATCGGTAAGAAGTTACGCAATCGATTCAGGGAACTAGCCGATGCATAGACTTTCCTGCTTACCTCGCTGATCTGTTTCTCCCAAGACAAAGAACTATCCATATAGATGCCTAGATTTTTAACCACATCACAGTAAGGAATTTTGACTCCGTCAAATATAATTGGAGGCAGCAGATCTCTGTCAATCTTTGAGATCAACCGAGGGCCGCCAACAATCATAACCTGCGATTTGGTAGGGTTGACAGTAAGGCCAAATGACTTGCTCCACTGCAAAATGTGATCCAGGTCTTGATTTAGAGTCTGTATTGCTGAAGGGAGTTCGTCAAGGCTACTGTTTGCATAAAGTTGGAGGTCGTCTGCATACAGATGGTAGGAAGAAGTAAGGCCGAAGGTGATTGAATTAATAAAAATAGAGAAAAGAAGAGGAGATAAGACGCCACCCTGTGGTACACCGGCACCGATGTCACACCATGCAGAGAAGGAATCCTCTGCACGAATGCGTTGTCGGCGCCCATGCAAGTAACTGCGAAACCAGTCAATTACCGTTGGAGATATGTTAAGAGAACGAAGCAAGCTAAGAAGGATATCAAAGTCGACAGTATTAAAAGCGTTACTAAAATCCAGCAAAGCCAATACAGTGAGATGTTTACTGTCCATGGCAAGGCGAATGTCGTCAGTGATTTTCACTAAGGCAGTCACTGTACTGTGACCAGGACGGAAACCGGATTGGAGAGGATTTAAGAGTTCGTGATTTGAAAGGAAATAACTAAGCTGCTGATGAACAACACGCTCTAATACTTTTGAGAGGAATGGAAGAATGGATATGGGACGGTAATCTGAATAACAAGACGGTGTGGATTTTTTAGGAAGGGGGATTATTTGAGCTTCTTTCCATGCTGAAGGAAACACGCTCGTGCTCAAGGAGAAGTTGAGGATTTTTGTTATAATTGGAGATAAGATGTCAAGTAGGGGGATAATCATTTTACGGCTGATGCTATCGCTGCCAACAGCATCAGAGGCTAGGGAGGCTATGTTCTTCTTAACATCACAATCGGATAATTGACTAAAGACGAATGAAGAATAGTCTGGAGTTGGGAGAGATGACAAGTGATTGAGGGTTTGTGTTTTGATGCTAGCATCGATGCTAGCAGAAGAGCTGAAGTGTTTATTTAATACATTGATGTTAACATCTTTAGAAAGGACATCATTACGACGTTTCCCAATTCCAATAGACTTAAGAAATTTCCAGACCTTAGTTGGATTACCATTTTCGACGGATTTGTGAATATAGCGTCTTTGAGCATCTCTACAAAGTCTGTTGCAGCGGTTCCTCAGCAACTTATACCTCTCGCGGTTTATGTCGGACGGGTCTCTTTTGAGTTTGGATTTTGCATTATTCTTTTTATTTCTCAGTTCCTTGAGATCGTCAGACAGCCACGGGGCAGGAGAGTGCTTGATTTTAACAGGTCGGACTGGAGCATGCTTGTCGTATAATTGTATAAGAAGCGAATTAAGAAGTTCAACTTTTTTGTCCACACAACCTGCTCGGTCGATAACAGACCAATCCATTTCGAGAGCGTCTTGTTGAAGTTCATCAATGTTCATGCCACCAAAATTGCGCTGCAATAGGACTTTTGCTCTTAGTTTGGGAGGACGGAGTTTATATGACAGATATATTAGGTCATGGTAAGAAAAAGCGTCGGCGGAACATTGACCATGCTTGTCGATGTGTGATGTGGAAGAGACGATTATCAAGTCTAAGAGGGATGGGTTACAGTTTGGGAAGAAGTGCGTAGCATTTGAGGGGAGTATGTGAAGATTACTGGCATTGACCAAGGTATTGAGCTGAGAAGCACGAGAATCATTTTTGAGAAGACATGTATTGAAGTCACCCATCAGAATTGTGTGTGAGTAAGAGGGTACCAGGTTTTCAAGAGTCTTCTCAAAAGAAGAGAAATAGTCTACTTTCATGGAAGGGCTGTAGAAAACGCCAAGAAGGATTTTGCTATGCGACAGAATGAGTTCAATAAACAAATGCTGAGCTACGTCCGATGAAGAGGTAGAAGGTGAAACATCAACTATACTGTAGGAGATGTTTGATTTGATATATATTGCAACACCACCACCAGTACGGCCAACACGGTCATTCCGGACTAACTGGAACCCAGGGATAGAAAAGGATGTAGATGGTAAACTGGGGTTAAGCCACGTTTCCGATACAAGAATAGCGTGAATATTCTTGCTATCGAAAGATGTCACCAAGTCCACGTAATGTGCTGGAATGCTTTGAGCATTGATGTGGACGACATTAAAGTTTTTAGGCACATCAGCAAACACGGTCTGAAGGACGTCATGGAGCGGTAATGAGCTAGAGTGAAAGCTATCATCTTCTGAGGAAGACGAAAATGAGAGAAAGTGGTCAGCATGACTATCAGAGCTTCCGGAATAATCCATAAGAATATAATACAATTAATAAATAGAAATAGATACAAACAAAAAAAATAATAATATTAATATAAAATTACAAATATAAATAAATATGAGTTGACTACCTCTACCCGCCAGTTTCGCTTGATTAGACTTTTCGTAAACAATCACAACTTTGAAACATGAAATTGAACACAGAGACACGGTAAAAAAATTAAAATAGAAAAGTAACAATTAGCAATTAAAAGTAAAAAGTAACAATAACGTTATAAATAACAAAACGGAAACGACATTTGCAAATAGTCTATGAAACTATCAATTTCAGAACGAAACGTCACTGTCATTATTGTTGGAAAAAAATTGAGGTTAGATTTAAAACATTTTACGTAAACAGTGTCGGTTGATTTTGTAATAAAGTTTAAAATTAATTAGTGGGTTGGAAGAATATAAATTTCGTAACGGATTTCTTAAAATTTAGAAGGACAAAATCGACAATGATTTATGATAAGGCTAAACAATAATGACAGTATTAGGTCAATTTAAATACACAGATACAAATGGATGGATAGGAAAAAGTTTAACACTTCACTTTTTTACTGCTGCACGTCGGGTTTTACCACTGCTGGTGGCTGCGCTTTCCCCCGAGGGACCTGCAGATGACCCGGCGCCCGGCTGGACGCGGGGCGCAGCTACACTTGACGCCGCAGCGACTGCTGCCGTCGTTGGCCCACAAACCTTGTTGAGCTCGTCCAGTGTGGTGACACGGCTAGGCTTGCCATCAGGCCCAGTGACGACGATACTCCCGTTCTTCGTCCAGCTTCTGTTGATACCAAAACGTCGACGAGCCTCAATAAAGACCCTATGACGTCCCGGCGTCAGGAACTCTGAAATGGTTACTCCAGATCCCTTCAGAGCAGACTTCCCGAACCACACATTGTCCCGATCAGAAATTTGACTAAACTTCACAAGTATGGGCCTCGGCTTGTTCTTGGAAGGTTTACCCAGACGGCTGCAACGGCTGATAGATACCCTGTCAAGCTTCAACGGCATGCGACTGGCGATTGTTTTGAGCACCGTATCACAAGTGTCTTCACTGCGGCTCTCAGAGACACCATGCAGCAGTACCATCTTGCGTCTACTGCGCATCTCCATGCGATCGCACTCCCCTGCGAGCAGCTCCACCTGCCGCTGCAGCTGTGTTAAGGTGGTTGTCACAAACTGCTTGAAACCATTGAAGTCGGCTGATAGTGTCTGGATGGTGATTGCAGATTGCCCTGTAGTGAGAGCAGTGTCCAGGCTCTTTTGAAATTCAGTGATCCTAGTGTTGCACATATTTCTCACCTCCTCAATGGATTGCTGTAGTGATTGCATTTTGTGCTATTGTTGGATTTGACTGGCAGGTAAAAGTGTTCAATTTTTAAGCATTAAACAATTTAAAAAAACTTGTTTTTATTATTTAAACTAAATAAATAGTCAAGAGCAATATTTTCGCGCCTATCTTGTTCCGCGCCTACCCGCGTATGGCAATATACCCATAATTTCGTTTTCATTCGGAATCCGAAATTACTGACCATGTTTGATCTTTGACTGAACCAGCTCTTAAATTGTTTAGTATAAAACATAACACAGATTTGAATTTAATAATATTTATTGAGATTTGTGACTAACAAACAATACAATAATGTTTGCCTATCCTATGATCAGTCACTTTCAATATTGCGTTTCACTCTTGCTTTTTATTATTTTATTTATACCTACAATGTTAAGGTATGTACTTACGTTCGTTGGATTCTATAAATTTAGTTTCACTAGCCTTAACTAACATACATACTTTTGTCTGGATAAGGAAGTTCTTCGATTGTTTTTCAGACGACAGTATAGTTTTGGCTCAGCCTTCGGCGGTGTTTAATCTATATCGATATACTTTTGTAAGCTTCATTATTATTGTTTATTAATTTGTATGAAGGTGATGAATATTTAAATGATAAAAATGAATTGATGGCGATTTTCTGATAGCAGAAGAAGGTAGTTGGTTAGATTAAACAAAGATGATAATTCAGGTTTATGTTCAGTAGCGAGCGAGGCAAGTGATGAGGATGACGTCGTGACTATTAGGCGATTTTTGGCTAGGCCTAATATTAAGGTAGATTGTTTTACTTTCATTAGTAGATGAGCATTGTTTTACTTTAAATATTAAACAAATCATTAATCTGTTTGATCATGCAAAAGTTTCATAAGGTTTTCTCCCATGCCAAAAGTGAGGCCAATAACTAGTTAACTAACTAACCATCACACGTTACGTTAGTGACCTCACACACAGACGGCAATTTGCCGTCAACATGCCGTCAGTCGCAGCCGTCGTCAACCGCCGCTCGTGTAAGTATCCTCTTACGTTACCTATAATATCTGCTCTGCAGGTAAGTGTTGCAGACCGCCTTGCTGACGTGGCTGGCGCTGCCGAAGTCGATCACCTTCACGCGGTACGGCTGCCGCGCCGGCTCCACCAGCATTATGTTCTCCGGCTTCAAGTCGGCATGGATGAGGCCCAGTTGCTGGAATGTGAAAAAGAAACAGTGTAAGTACACACATTAATTGGTACTAAAGCTAAAACTAGTTACCAATTTGAACCAAAAAAACTTATGGGGGAGTTCTTTGTTCAGCAGCGGACGTCCATAAGATAATGATGATGATGATAACCAGACAGCGTCAAGTATTACCTATGGTTATGTTAGGTTAGTTTAGAGCTTTTCAGCTGTGCTACGACACAATGCGAGCGTTACTTTGAGCTTGATCAGCGCGGTCAGCACTAGGTCTTTGTTCACCAACAAAATAATGTCCATAACAAAATGATGAGAACCAGACAGCGTCAACTATTACCCATGGGTATTTTAGGATAGGGTAGCGCTTTCCAGCACTGCTTAGTGGCTATCCAGGACACTATGCGAGCGTTACCTTGAGTTTGAGCAGCGCAGTGAGCACCTGCTGCAGTATGGGCCGGATGTACTTGAGCGGCAGCGGCGAGAACTTGTTCTGCTTGAGGAAGTCGTACAGGTTCTGCTCCAGCATCTCGAACACGAGACACGTGTGCGAGCGGTGCTGGAAGCACTCGTACGCGCGGACGAAGTTGAACTCGTCGGCCGACTCTTGCGACAGGCGCGATAGGATGGACACCTGGAACAGATGATACAAGCCTTAAGTATGGGAAAAGATACCGACAGAACTCATGGATCATTCTCACCCACGATCTAACAACATTTAGAGTGATCATCATTGTTCTGACACCAAATTTTGTTATAATAAACGTTGACGACATGTTTGGTGACGTGGTTAGCTTCTGACTACTGAGCCGGAGGTCGCGGGTTCAAATCCCGCAAGGGGCAAATGTTTGTGTGTAGAGCACGAACATTTGTACCTAAGTCATGTTATATGCATGCAGGGATGTTATATGCATTTAAGTATTGATTGGAGACGCCCCCGTCGTATTAATTGTAGTCTGGTATTCGTAAAACAAGGAAGAAAATTCCTTACTTCGAAACCAACCATTTATTTAAATATTGAATACAATTAAAATATCTTGTCATGATGGTAAGTGACGATGTGGTCAACGATGGATAATCATATCAAATCAATGGAACGTAATCATGTAACTGAAATTACATGTTCAGGGACAAATTTAAATGTAAAAGATTTAATTCGATTTATGAACATGAAGTGAAGTGTGTCGATACCATGGTAAATATTGCTAAACCGGTAAAACTCGGCGTGTTACTTTAGTTAGAACACATTTTATTTAGCAATGTGTTTTTACGGCACATTTAAATGACTTATTTATCTACAGCAATTTCTGTTTTTTTTATTTATTTGAAATGGGTTTGCTATTGTCTCCAAACATTGATAAATTTTAATTAAATGCTTCTTGCATTAATAACAAACTGAATAACATTTTCAACCTTCCTTGCTGTTGCATTGAACAATAGTTATATTCATTGTGATATCAATCAAGGTAGGCCACAGAACGGTACGTTGTTTATGATCGAAGGTCGATGCGGTACACATTAGTAAAGGCGTGATCGGAAGCACGACTTATCTTACGGCAGGGGTATTAAGTAACATATTGTTAGTCATTGCAATGTTGCAATTTGTATGCAAGTAAACGGGACTGCTTGCAATCTGTCGCTATGGTAAATCATGGGGAAGAGCTATGTTCAGCAGTGGACGTAAGATAAGATAAGATAAGATAAGATATATTTATTTACTTAAACATGTGTACAGTACATAGTTTTTACAAACACAGTAGCAGAGATGTTAAAAACTTTTCATTGATATCAACATGTTTTACCGAAATTCGGCATGTAAATATATAATGTCAATTTTAGTACTAAATTGATTTTATGATTACATTATTTATTATTGCATGTAAAAAAAATATTTATTTGATTATAATATTATGGCAATTAACATTGATTAATACATTATTTATTATTTTATGTCAAAATTTTATCGTTAAGGAAGTCAGTAATATTATAGTAGCATTTTTCAATTAAAAGTTTTTTAAATTTATTTTTAAACTGATTGTTGTTAAGCAATTTATATGTCTGAGGAATTTTATTATAAATTTTAGGAGCCATGCATAGTACACTGTTTCTAAGCAGAGCCGTTTTTGCTCGTTGCGAGCACAGCTTGCTTTCATCTCGTCGGTCGCGTGTAACTATGTCAGATAACCGAGGAAAGAGGTGCGGATTGGCTCTGACAAAAAGAGCCACCTCCATTATATATAAGGACGGAAGTGTCAGAATTCTGTGCTTTATAAAATATGGCATGCAGCTATCGGTAGTATGAAGACCAAACATAGCGCGGATACATCGTTTCTGACTTTTAAACGCTACCTCCCTGTCAGTCGAGTTACCCCAGAAGATAATTCCGTATCTAAGAATAGATTCCACCAGTCCATAATAAGCTGTTAAAAGTGCGTCAATATTAACTGTAGTAGAAAGTCTATACAAAGCATAAGCCGAGCTACTTGTTTTTTTAGTAAGTGCTTGTATATGGGCTTTCCAATTTAATTTTTGGTCAACTTGTATGCCAAGAAATCGGGTCGTATCTACTTCAGAAATGATAGTATTGTTGAAATTTACTTGAATGCCAGATGGGGTTACTGGTCTTTGGTTAAAGTGCATAATGTATGTCTTGTTTAAGTTTATTTTTAAATTATTGTTATTAAGCCAGGTAATTATTGATGTCAATGATTGATTTATGTCATTTTTATAAGAATTGATGTCATTACAATTTATAGTTATAGTACTATCATCAGCGAATAAGGTCATAGGTTGCTTAGTGGCATTTGGTAGGTCATTTATATAAATTATAAATAAAAAAGGCCCTAATACACTGCCCTGCGGGACTCCGTATTTGACTACGCGCTCTGTCGATGAGCTCGTGTCCTCAGATTTCGTACCCATATTTAGCCTACATATTTCTGTTTTTTGTCGACGGTTTGTGAGATAAGACTGGAGCAAGCTCAATACATTGCCTCTAATGCCATACGCCTCTAGTTTGCTGATTAGGATTTTATGGTCTACATAGTCAAACGCCTGAGTCATGTCACAAATGTAATAATGATTATGATGAAAATATAAAATGGACGCAGAGGCACAGTCGAGTGTGTCCTTGCAGATTATTTACTGCGCTGTCAAATATTCGAATTACAATTGCATTACAAAAGCGATCGCTATAGGTAATAGACCTGCGGAAGTACTTATCGACTAGTATTGCACGTTTTATTTCTGCATTAAAAACAACAGACAACCTAGAAAACAATGTTTTACGCCAATTAACATTGCTGCGCACAAAACACAGGTAGTACATAATTACAGGGAAGTTCGGCCGTTAACCTGTGACGTTGAACTTAGGGCCGTACCTCACCGAAACGCTATGGCGACGATGACGGGTACGTATCCAAGCAGAAAATATTGAAATGTATGGTACCTGACTCACTTGGTAACGTTTTGGCTACCTTAAATTTCAATATTATCTGTTTGGATACGTTGCAAGCGACGTCGACATGGCGTCTCAGTGAGGCACGGCCCTTATGCTAATTATCCGAACTAGGCGAAACAACGAATGTCACGCAAAATGAGTACCCGGAATGAGCCGAAGCGCGGTCACATTTCGACATGCGATGCCATTTGAACCGAATTAATTATACGTTTTTTCTCTTAGATAAAATTCAGGATTTGTAAGCCTAGGTAGAATGCCATTATTTATTATCTACTTAAGTAACTTTTTTTGGTACATTTGTTAGATCAGTTATTTATTAATGAAATTAGAACACCTATTAATAATAAAGATAAGACTGGTAGAGAATGCCGTAAGGCATTAAGTCCGCCAATTATACAACTTACAGTGCAATAAATTTAGTTTAACTGTATATCATTTTTGTTACTGTGTAAATTGTTTGTAGTTCAAACCAAACAAATATTAGCTAATAGTGATTGTCAAAAGCAAAAAATACTATAATACTTCACTAAATCTAACCCTCTATTACTTTATTATATTTGAAACATATTGTGCCCACATATTTATAGAGTTATGGTCTACTTTTACTATGTTTATGATACTTTATGTCTGTGAATCATTTGACTGTAACATTTCTGTAAGCCATGAATATAAAAAAAAGATTATTTCAGGCTAAATAAACAGAAGCCACATTTCATACGGTCTTCTGACAAAATGAACCTACATATTATGTTTTTTTTTTTTCAAATCTACTGTACCAAGTAATAAGTTAGGAATTCTTGACTGTTTTTACATCTACGTGAACACAATCTGCACGTGTTATTAATCATTTTTATAAACATTCCATGCGTCACCATGTTTTTTATCATAGTTCTTTTCAAAGCAAAGAAATTCTCGTTCAATATTTACATCGTTTAAAGGAATTCTTTTAATAACGTCTATTGACGTCAGTTGACCAACGCTTGTGCTATTCATAAACACATGTTACTTGGTCAGAAACTGAAATTTTACCTGGATTATTGTACTCAAAAGTTGACAACATCTTGGCCAGATATAAGTCTTTTCGGATCTATCTGTCCCACATATGCCAGATAGCATAGCTTTATGGTCAATATTTAACAGAGAAGGTCCTAAGGCACACGAGGTTTACGCAATTTCAGAGTCTAGACCTCCTTGTCACTCATGCCAGCATAACCATTCGAATGAAAAGTATAGTTCTATATACGAAATAAAAGTGCAGTCGCGAGTCATAACAAAGCGCACGTCTCCATAACGTGAACACCACTTGCCGTAAACATAACGCAAACTACTCGTTTAATTGTACCACCGGGACGTTATAACAACTGCGAGCGCCCATAAATTGGTACATTTGCTACAAAAATCAGGTCGCCAAGTTTAATATAAAGCGCGGAATGGGTAGTATCACGTTGCCAAGCGAACGTCGAGTAACTTCTCGTTTAATTAAAATAGATTGCATTATTTCATCGTGTATTGTAATCTAAAATGTGGAAGTTATACAAAACTACAATTCATTTCTTCATGCTTCATTGCCTTGTAAAATGGTAAGTTCCATAAACAAGGAAAATTGAGGAAATAAAATCTTTCTTTAAGTGCAATTTTTTTTTACGTTACAATTGTACCACTCAAAATTAATCATCTAAATAATTAATATAAACAGGTCATCAAAGCAAAAGGCTATTTAAGCTCATTACTTTGATTTTAATTTTTTTTTACCTGTCTGAGAGACGAGCCAGTAATTAGAGTTCACCATATACATTACATAATCTAATAACGTCGTCAAGGTATAACACGGCTTCATGGTCACCCAATACATGCTTCGGGTATAGATCCAGTGTGATACAACGGTTTGCCGATTGACAGGCAGGGTCGGCACTCCAGAGGGTAAACACGAGGAGCCCTGGAGCCGCGCCAACGCTGATAATGGATCGGACTAACCGCTTCTAGGAAATAGCCTGCGAGAGCGAGAAGAGGCTATATTCTTGTAGATTTAGATATAGCCATCCCTATACTAGCAAAGTCATGTTGGTAAGAGCGACAGGACGTCTTTCTCCGGAAATAATGACGTCGTGTTGAGTAAAGCCTCGGGAATCACCTTTTATGGATACACAATGTATGTGACAAGGTAATGACTGTACTGGGTCACTCTGACATAGAGAGGTAAGAGAGGAAACGTACAGCTACAGCCGAAACAGATTCGTATATGGTTTTCACTCATAATGAAATACAGTTTTCTGTAAAAAAGTTGGCACGGAGACAAATGTTCCGGTTAAGAATTAAAACAAATCATAAAGAGTTGATACAGAAAAAAAAATAATGCACAAAACAAACTGGAAAACATAAGGAATGAACTATGGAACTCCACAGTTATAATTACGAGAAAGCAAGCCATAAATAAAACTGGCACCAGTTCAAATGTATGTTACTCAAATCAGAACTGATTCTCAGTCATAGATCATGTTTATTACAACGGAGGTGCATTGTAATGACAATGTAATATGAAATAGTTTGAGATGTTGAAAAAGAAAAATAATCTTGTCTTACTGTGGTTCATATTAAACCAAAAAGTAATCGATCTAAGCTTCTATAATTTACTAGTACAGTGTTTTGATCCAAACATTTGCGTGTTCAATCTTCTAAATTTTACATTTCAAAATAATCAGGCTCGACAAATATTGTGCGACACGATCCTGTGGCCTTGTTTACTCCGTATTTATAGGAGACAAGGATAAAGAGGTTGACTGCGTATTTACATTCAAATACATTTATAAATTCAGAACGTGGAACCGGGTCAGATCAGATACGCTCCGGGAAAAACTGAGGTCGTACCTTTACAAAGGTGAGATACTAAGGACCTGTATTTCTAGCAATTTCTTAGCCTCAGAAATAAGATAGGTATGTCCACAGGATACTAAAAACCGACTGAATAAAATATTATGTTGATTCCTTAAACATTTGCGTTGTGACTCTTGTATCGATTTGAATGTTGAAGAAGTATTCTGAACGATGCTGTAGGTATTGGATTTATATTTAGTTCTGAAATTATTCGACTTTGTGCTAGTCGATAGGTCATGTAGTAACTAGATATAATTGTGGGATTTCACGATACCTAGTTCCGGGAGGGATGATATAACAAATGGAAGTCTATCTCAGAAATGAGCAATTTTTACAAGCAAAGTCGCGTACGATGACTAGTCTAGTGTTGTATAATTAATTAGTCAGCGACGGCCCTTCACTAAATCCAGTCTATATTTTTTAGGCAAAAGCAATTTTTAAGTCACGGGCGTAACTTTCGTTGACGTAATTTTAATGAGTTTCAGTTTTAGAGTAATAGTTAACTGGTCTACTAAATCATGAAGCCTCGTCACGAAATTGGGCAGCAAAATGCGTTGTAATTTAACTTGAGGTTCGCCAGGTTGGGTTTGTTTGCTGAACCTTCATACCCGAAGATATTTTTGTATTAACATACATATTTGTTTATCAAAAGCCTCAGGCAATTCAGTGATTTGGTCACAGGATCGGGCTAGATGACTATGTAAATTAATATGAGAATCCTATGTACACCAGTAATTTGACAACAAATATCTATGTTATTAATTAGAAATTGCCTAGTAGGGTCTTAATCAGAAATCGATTCAGTCGGTCAGGCCTTGGGAATCGCTAGATACAACCGGTCACTCTACTCTAGAAATCAATGGCGGAGAGCTACGTTTAACAGTGGACGCCTAAGCGACTGACTATAAAGATACTTTGTTCATCAGTGATTGCAAGTATTTGCAATGCTCGTGCAGATACTCTGACATAATGACGAGCTTAATTACGCCATAAAGAGAAAAAGATGGCGGTAAAAGTAATATTCCTAGCTGCAACTGAAAATAAATTAAATAATTAAGATGATGATAGTAAACAGTAAGAGGACTCACCTCAATCTGCCCTTGGCGAGCATAGCTGGGGTGGTTCTTGAGGATCTTGATGGCGACTATCTCGTTGGTGCCTTTCTTCCAGCACTTTACGACTTGCCCGAACGTGCCTCGCCCGAGGAACTCCAACACCTCGTACCTGCAATGGCAAACACATTAAATAGTGGGTGAAATTCATTTCAAGTGTCAAAAAGTCTCTGGTGATGCCCGAAGGGTAAAATGGGTGAATAAAGCGTTTAATCATTTACGAAGGGTCATTCAGAAAAATTTAGAGGTTGCGGTAAAAATACTTCACAGCTCTAGCCGACTATTGAGGAAGTATAGAAAATGGTGGCGTCGACTCATTTGGTCAGATCATCCACCAAGGCTTACCTCATCCTGGGATGTGACACAAACACCACATTCAGTAATAGAGAACATGACGAAGAAAAAAAGGAAGAGTAGGTCTACATGCAGTAGTATGCAATTAATTTCGTGTCAAAAACAAGTATGGAAGGTATTCGAAAGCATCGACTGTAACAATATTAGTATTGGTGGATACTGGATTTGCACTCACCTATTGGACGAGGAGTAGAGCACCTCGTGCTGAACCAGCTGGTAGTCGCCATCGCCACCACAGCCGGAGCCTGCGCGCGCGCATCAATCGTGTCGCATCGCATCGCATCGCAGGGCGGGGCCGCAACCGCATGTGCAGGGCATACGAAATTTTACAGATTAGTTAAGGGTTTTTATAAACTACTAACAATTATATGATGTATTTATGTCATCATGAGATTGAAGACAACTGTCTTCAGTAAGCTGTCATGTTTTTAGAAGCTGACGTTAGCAAATTGTGAGAACACGAAGAACATGCGTCAAAGATTCATGTCCGTTGTCTAAACCCCGCAAATTGCTAATGCGTCTACAAGCCATTTTTTGACGTAGTCTCGATGTTATTTCTTTCGATATCTTGTTTTATATGTTACTTAAATCTATACTCTATCTTATTGGTTAAATCAATAAATTCAGTGAGTTGGTCAGAGATTGTATTGAATTCAGTGAGATGTAATTTGATAAAGTTCTAGCTCATTAATAACTTGCGGGCCATAAATGAGGATTTGATAGTAGCCTACTAACCAAACCTTGTCAGGTTAATGAGACGATACTTTGACTCATGTCTATCAGTGCTTACGCCATCATCGGTAATTCACGTCAAATAGTTATGGTGGATCTACACAGCCTGGCGACATCATCGCATAGTATCTGTTAAGTCTGGCTGTGTGGACCCTCCATAACGTTTGCTATGAGGCGGATATTCAAACTACTAAATATACTAAGGCTGACTTAGAATACACATGCAAGTATACAGGACGGTGGGCGCTTGACTACATGAAAACCACGGCTTTTTGAATTAGTGTAAACTTCCAAAAGGCATACCTATAGGATTCAATAACAAGAATAATAACGCTAATAGAAGGCTACCCGCACGTTACTAAGGCCTTACTCTGATAAACGAATGTGTACTCTCCACCATCGTCGTATAGAGTAGACCCTGTACTTGTTTGCTTTGACCCAAAACATTGAGTTGTTTGATTTGATTTAATTTAATGTTTCAGCTACATAAAACTTCAAACCGGTTTGATTTTGGTTTGGAAAATAAGATCTTATTAGCTAGACTTTGTTGTAACAAAGTTATTTTTGGACAAAAAACTAAAAGCACAGAAAAGGATACAGAATGTACGTACATAATACTGAGTTTTTAATAAAATGTAAATCAGTTGCCATCTAGTGTTTGTTTAACAATAGTTCAATCATAAAGTTGTATGTAAAAAATAAGCTTTTATTTTGTTTCCATAAATACACCGTCCAGATATCTCGCTTGCTTGCACTTACCGATAAAGCGGCGTGCTGTATACTATATTCCTATCTCTATTGACATTGGGACCTCAAGGCTCAGTTGCTAACGCGTTGACTATAGTATCAAAGCTACCAAGACCAAGAAATAACGCTACGAATGTGTCATAAAATGCGGAAAGAAACATTCATAAATCTTCCGTGTCTGTAGTCTCGAGTGCGGAGAAAGATGTGCATCGGATAAAAGGTGGTATGAAAGTTCAAACAAACTACACAGGTTCTGTTCTCATAACACCCACACGGCACGCATTGTTACCTCCTGTTCATTGGTTGAATTTTTATACAACTACCGGTGCAAGAGCCAGACAATCGTAAGCGGACTTTATCTTTTTAAGGCTGCCTGTTCACCGAAGCGGAGAAACGGAGAAATATGAACCAATAGAATGTGGATCGCGGAGATTTTGTGCAATCCTATTGGTTAATATTTCTCAGTTTTTCCACTCCGCTCCGGTAGACAGGCAGCCTAAGAAGAAAGAAGAAGAAAAGAGTGTGAAGAGGCATCTATAGAAGCTTTACTGTGGTTTGTGCCAGATAACTGTGCAAAATAGTATTTACTATCACTACAAGCGAACTAGCGACACAACTCTATGTCAGCGTAGATGTATCTTGGTGCGAGATTAGGATTCTTTAGTAACATTTTTTTTATTTTTATGCACTGATATCTGGCACGTCATATTTCCCTCAAGCTTGTATCCCAGCGTGAGTGAAAAGACGCATATAATACATATAGAGTCATATTTATCAAAAAGTAGTGCCAGGGTCGCTAATACATTCGAAATAGTCCTAGAGTGTTTAAGTCTTAAAACAAACACTACTACTTATTGAGTTCTATGATTGTTAATGATCATGTACCAATCTATTTAATAGGTTATAATAAACACTCGAAGACTAGACCGAAGTAATTAAAATGTCTTACAACTGCCAAGCTCTATAGTCATTAGTATGCACTCTAAATAGCTAAGGTATTAATAGGTTTATTATTAAGAGTGCAATAAATAAGCGTGTTCAGTGTAATCTTGTTCAATGTACCTATTGGTTTGGTGTTGGTGTCTGTGTGTATGCGGGTGGTGTGCATTGGTGTTTTATAGTTAAAATGAGATAACAAAAATTTATTAAAATTTATTTTCTTGTTACCCTGCGGCTGTGTGCCGTCCTGGGGTACCTTGTCTCTTTGCTATCTATCTGGTCTGTATGATTGGCCATTGGTGTATGTGTATGTGTGTGTGTGTGTGGTGTTATCATAAAGGAGGTAACAACAATTGGTTGACATTACGTTTGTGGTTACCTTGCGGCTGGGGCGGGTGGTTGGCCCCGCCCGCCGCCAGCTGCTTGCTGTGGGCCGTCGTCGTAGCGGCCTGGGGTGCCGTCTTGTGCCGCGCGCCCGCGCCGCTCGGGACCTGGCGCGCCTGCTCGCTGCTATCTCCGACACTGTGGAAGAAATATCAAATGAGCTGTGTATGTGATTTTTTCGAATGCCTTACTATGTATGGCTGCAATGGACTTTCAGACTATTACTGGCTGGCGTTTTGAATGAATGAATGAATGAATGATGGCTTTATTCGACACAAAATAGACAAAAAAACACAGAAAAGAAAAATACAATTTAAAAAAAAGAAATTTTCGAATTTTCATATTTTCAGCAAAATCCGTGACAGCACGAGGCATGTCACGACACTGGTATTCTGCGGGAACCCTTTCGAACCCGTTTTCAACTTGGCAAAGCTGAAGATTTTGATCACCTAGAGTTGAAGAGGTATGATTCTTATAGGTTCTTAGCAGCTAAGAAGAACTGTCAGTCGTCTTTCCGATAGCTCGCGCTCATGCAGACATTCATGAGTACTAGAGGTTAGCCATGTAGATGCAATGAAGCACTTTGATTGATAGCTTTGCTGATTTTTAAACTGTTTGTTTTAAACAGTGGTGGGGTTTAGAGGGGGTTATAAAAACAAATAAGTGGAAATTTTTATAACAGATAGAAGATACATAGCTTATGGAAGGGATAAGAGAATCGAGCATTCGATCCCGTTCGTTCTGTTATCTGTTTCATATGTCAGTGATAACATAATCACATGGTTCAAACTAATACCGTTATCAGAAGAAAGAGGTGTCAAAACATCGTCCGGAGCACACAGATATGATGTCATCTACATAATCTTACTACCAAAAAGTCTAGTAAAAGGTTATTAACAAATATAAAGAAGCCTAGTATTAGGTAAATAGTAATTTATTTACTACACAACAAATCTGGTGTAAATACTAATTAACCTTAATGATGCCTACTGTAGTACTAGTTCTAGATAAGATAGTTGGCTGGAAATGTAGGTAAGTTCGTTGACCCCGTTAGCCCTATTAGAGACGGCGATATGAGACCACACCGGGCTACTGAAATAAACTAGCATCAAAACTGTGTTAAAATAACTATGACTTTTTCTTCGTATTTTACATAGAATATTTCGATTAAAAGATATTTAATATGTAGCTAAATGTTCAATTAAAAATAGAGAAAATCTTATCAAAAACTAAATCGTTATTGAACTGTATCTTAAGCACTCAAAGATAGTAACAACATTGGGTAGATAAATCCTTTAACAGTCAGACAATAACACAGAAGGAAGGAAGATACTGTTTTGTTTTGAGGTATCTGTGGTATGTATTACTATTTTGCCAAAATATTGAAAGGAACCCAAAAAAATCTCGGCAACATAAAAGAGGAATCGCATTCGCAAGGGCCGATGATCGGCCTTAGCGGTAACAAAAAAATAATGCCTGAAGCACACCACACCTGTGTATCAAAGGTACAGTAAAAGACACGCTCGCGAACTGCAGTTGTATTAAAATGCAACTGTGACTCTGTGACAGACGAGGAAACAGACAGAAAAATTACAATTTAATAGAATGTTTCTGAGAATACATAATTCATAGCCTTTATGTAATTAACATTACCTGCAGGGATAAAAAAGGGAAAAACGTAATATGATAAATTGATAATGATAAATGACACGTGAATCAAATCAATTAAGATTATTATCTTCACTTGATCCAAGAATAGTTTGTCTGAATGTGGCATTATAGAATAAGATAGAATATCTGTTAGGATTCATAGCTTCAACTTACGCTTCAGCAATAAGATCAAACTCGTCGTCATAATCGTCGTCGTACTCAAATTTAAGCCTAGGGATGGACAGATCCATTGTAAACTACACACCACCACAGAAATCTACACTATATTACACTTTACAGATATCCACTCTCGTCATAAGTCGTCTAGGATCACTGTGTTTTGTTTTAATCTGCATTTGGAGTTTTTGGCGCGCGAGCTGCGTACGCGCATCCTCGGGGTTGAGGGGTACACTGAGTCGGGGCGCTTGAGGACGCGTGGGGAGGGGTCGCAGGTAGCCAAGGGGCGCACACCCCAAATTCCCCGTATTGTGCGCAAGCCCTCAATGGGCTACAAAAAACCTGGAACGCTTGTACCCGATCACGTTTGTTTGCGCTCTGTGGGAACGGACCGCTACTTGTGGACGGTGTTGCTTGTTTTAAAAATTATGAAAAAATAAACAATTAGGTACACCACATGACTCCCAAATTATGAACTTGAATGGTTGCGTTTGTGCGTGTACTATTGGATAAACAACATACTCAGTCATATGCATTGGACAAACATTTGCTTCTCGCAATTTTTTTGAAGACACCTCATAGAAACATACATTTAGGTAAAAGAAAGATACTATTGCGCAGTCTTGGACTATAAATAGGCGACCTAGCTCAACATGGATTATATTAGTGACACTCGACCCAACTCGTCTGATTGGCCAAGTAGTCGCTGAACGAGGGATGGTGACGTCACAGCACTGGAGTTCGCGAACCGCTCGATCATATTGTAGATCCATCATTCAATTATTTACAGTGGTGCCATCAAGTGGACTGGTTTTCAACAAGCAGAAAATAAGGTCAAAAGTAAAAATGACTGAGTTTCAAGATATTATAAGATCCACAATAAGATTGACGAGAAAAGCTATTCTTCTTCTTCGAGTCGACTGGTAACAAATCATAATAATTTCGCCCAGTGTTGTGCAACGTTGATTGCGTTGGCGTTTGCCTGCTGCAGATCTTGAAGCGTACATGAGCTAGGACATTTGGGAAAGGACAGGAGAAGGGCCATTGTCTGCACCGCGCCACAGTCACACTTGTCATTTCCAGAGAAACCCCACCTCATCCGGTTTTCTTGGCATCTTCCAACACCTGACCGAAGTCTATTGAGAGACTTCCAGACAGCCCAGGGAAGATCACCACCCGGTGGAAGTGTCTCGGAGGATGGGAGGCGCGAGGCTGCAGGTGGGTATAGCTTTGTCCACTGCTCAAGCCGGATCTTTGATGGATCGTTTCCTGCATTCTACTCCTGTCTCAGGAAACTTTTCCGACTTTTAAGGCGTGTCGGAGGTGGAATTTTGCCATACAGCGGGTGCCTGATGTCTTCCAGCTGTTTATTTTTCTCCATGCAGCAGGCGGCAAAACGACGTGCAGCCGGAGGGGCTATTCCAGCCAGGGGGTATAAATGCGACAGTGGTGTCGGCTTAAGTGTGCCCGTGATAATCCCGCAGGACTCGTTAAGGGCCACGTCGACTTGTCTGACATGAGATGACCGTGCCCAAACTGGACTGGCATACTCACCAGCCGAGAAGCATAAAGCCAAGCCACTAGTTCGAAGGACGTGTGGAGCTGTTCCCCACCTGGTCGTAGTAAGTCTGCGTAAGAGGTTGTTTCTGGCACTGACTTTGGCCCTCAAACCATAGCAATTATCCTTATACGTCAAGGTCCTGTCCAAGGTAACCCCAAGGTATTTTGGTGTGAAGTTGTGCTTGATTTGCAGGCCATACCACGTGATATTGAGCGTTCTCTTAGCTTGCCCGTTACGAAGATGGAATGCGTAGGTTTCTGTTTTTGACGGGTTAGGCCGTAAGGAATTGTCTTTGAAGTAGCCAGTAAGGTGTTCCAGTGCTTCTGACAGATGGCTTTCTACGTCTTCGAAATTCTTGTCCTGACTTGTAAGAGCTAGGTCGTCGGCGTATATGAAACGGGTCGTTGCAGGGTGATGTGGTTGGTCATTAGTGTATATATTAAACAGAGTAGGTGCAAGCACGCTTCCCTGTGGGAGACCATTCTTCTGCGATCGCCACCTGCTCTTCTCAGAGTTCTAATGTACCTGGAAACGGCGGTAATGCAGCATTTCTCTGAGGATGTTTACAAAAGGTTGATCATTTGTATATTCTGATACTTTTCCTAGTAGTCTCTTGATGTTGACTGTATCATATGCTGCACTGAGATCAACAAACACCGCTCCAGTGACTAGGCCATTTAGAGAAAAGCTATTTTACGAGGCAACAACATGAGAATTGAATAAGTATTTATAAAACAACGGTGGTATTTTGTAGGTATGAAGACTGGTGATATAACTGAATATAACATCAGTGATGATATCCAAGGTCCCTAAGAGGTGAACAAAACCAAATGAATCAGACACTGGGTTTATCGACATGGTCATCGATTCAGAGGCCAGTCGATTGACAAGCGCATCATCATTGGACCAAAAGGATTTCAGAATCCGACCAGACTGACAGAGTGCCAAGGAGGTAGAAAAGGAAGGGAATCCAGGGACAGAGAGTACCTAACTGTAATGCCGACCATTGCTGTAACGGCCAAGGTATCATAATTATCAAATACTGGATTTCGATAGACTAAGTAGTTCCGAGCTGAGGAGCTGTGAAAGAATGCTCAGACCGAATAACCAGGCTGATGACTCATGCCTCTTCGTCTTTCAGTTGGTGGAGCTTGGTGTAAAAAAGGTAATTGGTGTAAAGGTTACTGTTAGGAGCTGTCAAATAATGTTCAGACCGAATAACCAGGCTGGTAAAATAACACCAGCAGCTTCCTCCTCACTTATGGCATACGTCGTCCTCGTCTTAGGAAGGGTCTCGCTCTCGCATGACTCTTCGTCTTTCAGTTGGTGGAGCTTGGTGTTAAAAAAGGTGATTTGGTGTAAAGGTAAGGACTGTTACTCACGTCGCGTCGCGGCAGCAGGGTCTCGCACAGTGCACGGGCGGAACGGGCGGGGGCGCGGGCGGCGGGGACCGCTCCGCATCGCACGCGCGACTCGGCACGGCGGGCGCGCCGCAACAGACCGGCCCGGCGCCTGACCAACACTTGCTCTGCCAACAAGAAAGTATTATGATGTTACTGCAGTGTTAAGACAATTCAAGAGGTATAGATAATTCGGATTTTTTAAAGGTTCTGCAAAGTAGATTTATATCACCTTACCACATTGAAGAAAAAATCGCTTGACGACGCGTGAGAACAACGGACAATATTATATTTCAATCAAACAGAATGACGTGCTGTGCAAACGATTTTGGCCCAAAAATTGGTAAGGCGTCGCTGGTACCGGAGCGTCATTAGTCCATCACTTACTTTTTGGGTTTGAAATATTTATGCAACAGATGAAGCTCCTCAAAGGGGTATCTTTGATGGATAACTGACGATGGTCTATATTAATTCAGTCCTCTAGTCCTCTGACATATAAAATTAGAATCTCGCGGTTCTCGTATGTCTCAATCTCAATCCTAAATTCTGATTCAAGCAACTTTCAATTTCCAAGGAAAACAAAGAGTAAGCAACAACATCGAATGAATTAATAGAACTTATTTAGCGCCATACTAGCCTCGCTTGTAACTCTTTAATGTGACCATATCACTAATTACAGGACACCATTAAAACCATTTACGGGACCGTGAGGAATCTACATACTCGTAATGTACAGTGATATACAAAATGTTATGCACATGGATGTGGTGTAGCAACAGACGACAGTCGCGTCCGGTGTCAAGCCAGTCCGTCAAGCTATGCCAGTACATAGACCTAGACTTCCAAGAATAGATATAATGTACTTGAAGATATATCTAGTAAGCAATCGATGCGCTGCGAGTGATATGACTCAATTTTGAAATTATGTGTTTGAACTAAAGCTATCAGATTTAGAAAACAGTGTGGGATGTAAACAAGGATTGTAGAAACGAGCAACCGATCAATATGTACCTGTAAAAATAAGTACAGGTACTAATTTATCAAGCCTCTTGAGTTGAGTGACACTTATTGCTTTGAAGATGGTAGCCAAGAGAGAAACAGAGTTGTTTGTTTACAAAACCGAAATCATTACGGAGTGAAACACAAAGGACTCATTAAGAGTAAGAAGTAATGAGAATTCTACACAAAATAACAATGTTTTAATTATTAACCTTTACAACGTTCCGGCGGACAGAGGACGTTCTAATTATAATATCATTTTGGAATATAATAAATTATGATACAGTAAATCATAGTCTGATGATATTCGCACTAATTACGTTACTTTGTTGTGAAAAAAATATTTACTGCCAATATCTAGTGACTCGTAACAATTTATAAAGCCACCATTAGACTTAACTTTTGCCAGTCATTTTCAAGAATTTAATTTATATTACGCAGTTAACAGTTATCAAAACACAAATTAGTTCCCAGTAAGCATGGCCATTCAAATCGCGCACATGTATTTAGGAGCGCCACTGTTATTAACTAATTAGCGTGAGAAGATTTCTATTTTAGTAATCTGCAGTTAGCAATCAATGAGGTTATTTTCATTAATTATACACTGGTTATTATTACCAGCCACGTCACGCAAGTCCATTCTCAAACTGCTACTACATTTACATTTAAGTTTACTCATGTATTATTATGATTTATATGATACTCTGTAATAAAAATGTTGACTTCATTACTTTTCACCTTGTAAATCGTACCTATGCTAAGAAATAAATTTCGAATTATATCTAGATTAGTTTATAGGTCTCGTTTTCAACTGCTACTAAAAATAGAGTGTAGTATGCCAGTTTGCCACGTAAGCTAAAATAGATTTAACGACATTATAATTTCATACAGTTCCACAAACACCATTTTTATTTACAGTGTTTTTGGTAGAGAATCATTTGAAAAAGTGTCATGATTTTGTAACAAGGTCGATATCGGTATCATGGAAGTGTTTTTTTTTTTAAATATATTATAGTATCTAGGCAGACATTTGGTCACAATCTCACCTGATGGCAAGTGATGATATGGCCTAGGATGGATCATGCCTGACTAGTAATAGCCTATTCACTCTTTTCTTGAATTCTCAATCAATGAACTATCACGTTGTCAATCGATTGGTTTGCAGTTGCATTATATATTGACGGCATGGCTCGGCAGCGCACCTGGCAGATGGTTCTAATAACACCTAACAGCTTTTCAACAATTCACTCGCGGCAATTTCAGTCAAAACGCCTGTTAGCATCGCGTATGACACGACAATGGCGTAGTTGTTTCGTTAATAATTGATCGTCAAGGATGTGTCATGTTTATTGTGACTGGTATGTAGTGTACAGTGCGGAATAGTCTTCTGTCTTGTCGATGTAAAAACTTCCTCGGTATCTTTCTTTGTGAAATTCTGCAAGGCAGAGAGGTGGATATGTAACGATTTATAAAAAATAGTACTTAAATAGTTGGAACCTCTTTTGAAAATTTTCCTGTCGGTATATTTTATAAATTACCACAAGCAAACTCTTTTGCATATTATGAAAACAGAACTCGGACTCGAATATTGAACATCCACTTAAATTGGCTCGCCAGAAAAATACGAAATACTACGATAAGCATCGCATAAATATTTATTCCTCATTGCGCTGATTATTAAATGAGGTAGGCTTCCAGCATTTAATACCACACATGCTTTTATATTCAAAGCATTCCTGAATACAATTGCGATTGATTGATGACGCTTCGGGCGTTTTGTGAGAAAAAGCAAGAACACGAAAATAGCTGTACAAAAACAAATATGCCGAGTAAGGGTCTGGTAACACAGTCGCAGCTATTGCGTGGAGCTAGGAAGGACTAGTTAGGAAGTTTTTTTTCCACCGCTTTTATTGTCACTTGTCAAGCATGATTGAGAATCAATCTCTTTTTTCCTATAACACTTGTTGTCCTGTCACGCCTACATCACGCAGCAAAACTCAGGATATGACTGCGGCTTCTTGTGAAGTCCAGTCGACATCAGCATCCAGTGCCGAAACAGGGCATTTGCCAGCAGTGATCAAGTTACACGAACCATGCGATGGGCGTATAGATACAATGACCGGTTTATCGAGTTTCCTATCGATAGCATATCATGCTGTGTGACCAGGCCTTTATGCGGTACAAAAAGCGTGCGTACCAAGCATCTGTCCTGGAGCCAACGCGAGTGAACGCAACATTGCGCACACGCACCTCGCGACTCTCAGTTTTGTTGTGGCGTCTTGGAATCTGCCCATCGCGATCGACGCTATGGACAGCTAGTAATGACGCAGAAGTGCACAAACAACTCAAATGTCACAACTTCTACGTGCTACAAGATTCAACTACAAGCACAAACTCATGCAAGGTTTTAATATTGAAATACTTTAAGAACAACACACAAAACACTAAATGTTACCATAACATTAAAAAAAAAACATTTAAACATAATAGATGCGTCCACAAAAATATGAAACAATCCAGTAGGCGGGGAGTAACTAGTAATCGTTCACGCAAACATGTTGTCCTGTCATGTTCATTTCCTTTTACAAGGTAATGATTTCATTTGCTGTTCCAATGTGCAACTTCCGCGAGCATAACGTTTTTATCAAGAACACCTTTAAACATAGAGTCGGTCATTGGTGAAATCATAACATTAGTGCCCTGGTGACCTGTCATCCAGGTTCTTTACCCACCTCAGGCACCAGCGATCCACAAACTAAGATCACTAAAAGCAACAATCTATGCCCACCTTCCGTTTCTCACTTGTCTAATTGTAATGTTCTTTTGTTTTAACGGTACTGTGTGTATTTGATTAGTTTGCGGTGACTAAATAAACAATTTTTTTTATTTTTATTATTTATTTTTCATTTTGGGGGCTTAGAAAAGCGTTTTAAAAGGTTATATATAATCAGTATTTTAAGTAAAGATGATAAACATCATTCTAAAATAAATTACCATTATAAGGCTGCTTCAACTCTGAGAACCCTTTGACATCTTAGGATTAATCGATCGATTTAATCTGCTTCACGAAGCCAAGATCGTGTCCAATCTCTTTGAACGGTCACCCAAGTGTTTTCAGAACATGCTTTTTGAGTATGTTAGAAGATCGTTAATAATCAATTTTACATATTGATTTCAATATAAATTGCATACTTCTTTAAATATATATAGAAAATGTATCAATGCAATGGTGAATTCAGGTAAATACGATTATCTAAAGTTTCCGGACTACAAAAGTCTTGAAGGCAGAGGTAGAAGCTCGTCTCGTACAGAGGTTATTTGGACATAAAAAGCAAAAAACGTAGGTTCACCTTGCTAAAACATTCAATAGTAAGCTCTTATGCAATGAGTACAATTCTGTGGCGAACATTACAGTAGCACGACTAGACTAGAACCAAGAAACCGGCCTGCCCACTGAATAACTTAGACGACCTGAGTCACTCTACGTGGGTACAAAGTAGTAAGTACAAACAACCTACATTATGACTATATCTTTTATGCCTTTAAAATAAGGTTTAGTACGCTCGAATACTGTGTTTATTACATACCGAAAACGGAGTGAGTCACGAACACACGAAAACGTTATCATTATGTCATCAAAATAAAGTAACAGTGGGCTAGTGTAGTTTGTCATATAACAACGAATTCACATTAGCATATTGCAGGGAATGACTAAGTGTCTAAGTGACCTTTACCGCTCACGCATAATTTCCTTTCATTGTTAAAAGCTGTTAAGTTCTTTCAATCACGCAAGTGACGACATTACTAATCCTTATTTTTGGGGATTGCAATTATTTTTTTAGTAATTTTTTAGTTTCAATAATTTTACATAATAGAACAGAGAAAGCCGATAATATAGGTTCTTGGAAAACACCAAAATGAAGACTTCTGGAATTTTTCAAACACAATAACTGACAATAACATTGAAGGGGTCTCTATTATCATTCTATGTCAAGTCATTAGTGAACAATTAATATCAATTTCTAAGAATTATATCTTCATTAGCGACAAATTCCTTATTGAACATACTACACTTGAAAATTTTACATTTGTGGTCCCTGCTGCATCGTTACTTAAAATTTTAACAATGATAATCGAATATCCAAGAGTGAGATAGGTCCTAAAAGATAGTAATGCGCCATCGTACTACATCGTGTGTACACACTTATGCCGAAGTTACGCGACCGCAGTTCCGCGGCTGATGTTACGTCCCGACGTATTTGGCTGATATGACCCACCGTAAGTGCCGAACTTACTTACTTATAATGTGTGCTCTTCGTATCCAAACAAACTATGCTGAAGTGACGCTACCGAAGTTCCGCGGCGGATTTTACGTTCCGACGTTTCTGCTTAATATGTCTCGTAAATAGTTCAAATAGCATTGCAGGCGTAATCATGCTGAACTTCGGTCGCATAACTGTGGAATAGTGTGTTTAGGGACTAAAGTTAGTAAAAAGCGATGCATACGTATAAATGATTATACCCATGCAGAAGTTGTATCTAACGAGCTAGATATAGATAAGAGCACGTGCTCCCATTCCGGGTGCCTCAGATGCAATAGTTCGCAAGAACCGTGTCAAGGATCTGGTGTCGACGGCTGCTTCAAGACTCTCATTTACGAGGACTGAGGAGTCAGTTCGTCTGTAGGTGCATATTCAGAGTATTATGAGACGTCTTTTGTTTCGGGTTTAGGTATCCTAATGCTGGTATGAGTGATAGGGACACGGCTTGAGACAAAATCACGGAGTGTCGTTTCTGAGCTCTATTTTCTTTTGGAATAATATTGTGTTAATTACAGGCTATTATCTTACCGCTATACCTTTTTAAGCATGCTTTGATTTCCGTTGCTTTAAGTATTTATATCCAGAAGAAGTATAGCAGCAGGGTATAGGCAGTCAGTATTATTATTCTTGGCAGGAACACGTATTAGGTCTAGTCAATAATAACCTAAACAATAGTGAATTTTCGATTTTTCCGCTGTTTGTTACTTGATTGCTCCCAGTATCTACAGAAACGTTTATAAATTGCCAATCAAATGTTACAGCTAGTAACATTTTTGCGTAACAACTTTTAACAATGCCTAAACCACAAACCACCGCTCTGTGGGAATTGGTTTTTTCGACTAATATTCTATCGACAATATACTTTATCGAACAGGAAAAAGTGTGATTGTATGTTTGACCTTGTGGTTACGTCACTATATCCTTAATGGAAGTGAAAAGCCAAACTGATTGCAAGACATGAGAATAGGACATGTCACAATAGCAATAACGTTAAACATTGATTTATCATGATATCACAATACATACATACATAGATAGGTTTGGTGTGGACTTTATAAGATCTAGTTAATTTCATTCGTGAATGAATTCACCGTCAATAGAGTTATCGTGAAAGTTGACAATCGCAAGCAATCTAAGAAGGCATTAATTTTCCAGCCGAGGCGAAGTTGAGAGCGGTTTCACCGAGTGCAGCTTTTGAGAAGGTTGACGCCATTTCTGCAATAAGGCTAAACCCACACGGTAGGTAGGCGAGTGAGATAAGTCACCTAAATGACTGCCGCAAAAACATTCGTAATATACGTTCAAGATATATGAAATAATTTTTATTTGCTTGGTTATGCATAATGACTGAGTTTTTTGTACAATCGAAACAAATAAAAATGATATAGTACTACACAATAAATGAAATAAGTACAGCGTGCATAGCGAAATCGTGTTCAATGAAAGGCTTCTGTCAAAATTTTAAGAACATACACAATGCACGATTTTGTTGCAGAAGTAATCCGTGCGATTTTATTTTGCGAGTAATTAAAAATTAATTGCTCTGAAATGAACATTACGCAACAATTTTCCATCCACCAATTCAGTTCCTATAAGCAGTATCGTCGACCTCATTAATTTCCTCTGAAATATTTTTTTCTTTTACCCATTTCGTTCTGACATCGAAATTGCTTTATGATCTTCTCGAAAATCTGGATCTTTTGTTTGAATCCAGAATATTAAATTAAATAAATTGCAACCTTTGTCGGCACATAGAACAAAACTAAGAATTTTCTAGAATAGACTCACAATCTGCAGGGCAGTGAGATAATGTCGAGATATTTCACAACCAGTAGAGTGGAAAGTGTGGAAACAGTCCCCTGCAGTTTCCAGGGCCGGGCCAGGACAATGCGTCCCGACCTTTTCCCGTCTGTCATACCGGAGAACAAAAACACGGAGCGAACTATGTAACAACGTACTTCTCGTACCATGTCACTGGCAGACTCACAGGTAATATTATGTCCCTACGTTCCTTTTCCATAGTTCTTGGCAATGTTATCTTCATTTAGCCTACACTTTACCAATATTGTAGGTTAGGTAATAAATTGCGCAATCTTCATCTCCGTCACTGTTAAAAATCTTGGCAATTTTATTGAAACATCTGCAGCATCTTGGTTTCGAGATGAATGCGATTTCGTGCTTTTTAATCAGTTCCTCAGTAACAAGACTGTCGAGTCAGGCTTCTCTATTATATTCTTGAAATAAAGAGTAATACAATCTTCAATATGACTTCAATCCAAAATGGTTACCCTATTCTCGGATCTGTTACGGACAGTCCGTTGTGAATAGGCTCCACATTATGTAAGCGAAAATATTCGATAACACGACACACGTCTCGAGCATGAGGTGTTATGACTGGTTCTGACACTTGTATTACAACGAGTCACAAGTAACACAACTTGTGTTATAAAAAGTGTTTACTAATTTTAAATAGTTTTCTTATGTTATGTAAATTATGTAACTGCCATAGTCCTGTTGAGAAATAATGGTCAGTCACGAGAAAACAAACAAAAAATTAAGTAAAGAACTTCAGTCAGAGGGATTTCGATTACTCAAGAAAGCAGCACCGTAAAGAAACACACTACCCCATACAATAAATTGCACAATAATTATATAATAGTTTTGAACCAGAGATTGCTTAAGCATATGAAATTTCACTTACACGTGTTCATAGAACGTTATTCTCGTAGCCCCTGTGGAAAAATGATACAATATTTTCCTTTCAGCATTATCCTATTTCCAGATGCTTTCAACAATGGGCTGCTAAGTATGAATGACGTCAAGGTGATAAGAGGATCACATGTAAGGGAAAAAATACGTGTGAATTGCGAGAAAGTGGACTGAAATGTTCGTTCTTTCATAGAAAATGTTACCTATTTATTCGCTAAGTAGTTGTCAGTGTCACATGAGGCGCCACATCAAGAGATAAAAAAAAGTCTGATTCACTGGCGGCTTTTGAAGGTTAATTTCATTGTTTGTGTCTACACATAAAACGCGACTGCTATTAGTGTATTACGGCTGTAAAGTTATAAATGATACAGGTGGATATTTCGTAATCATCACTAGCAGAGTACATTAGGATTTAATCACATTGGACGTCACATTACATTGGTTGTCACATCACAATTTAATGCTATGCTATGATTCATACTTCATTCTAGTTTATTCTCATCATCATCATAATAATGTATTTTGATGGATTTCTGGTAGCTGATAATGACTTTAATCATCTACCAAGTCGCTGCGGCGGCCAAAAATACTAAACCGCTTCGAATTTAGCTCGATAAAGTTTCCACGAATATATGCCGCACGGATCTAGAGTGGGTAAACAATAACATGCTGTAGGTGCTCCGGTCCTACTCCGTACCACGTTCTTTATTTTCGGTTCAAGCAGTCATCGTACTCGCTCTGACCACTGTTGTACGGACAAAAGAGAGATAGAGACAAATATATTAACACAGACTTCAGTGTAGGGCCGCGGATCACGATCACCTTGACGTCACTCCACGGCCCACATCGGCGGACCTACTCTTCGAAACATACGCAGTAACGCACACACAGTCAAGGATAGGTACTTTTTGGTCGGTTAATGTCTTACGCAACGGAAAGCGTCTGCTAAGATCTTGGAGTAATTGCTAGACGCGGCTATAGCTCACTTGAAAACTTCAATCAACTACCAGATTGTGTATGTATTTGAAGATTCGCCTTTATTCCACATACTTTGCGTTCACTCAGTTTTTATTTTGTAACAAACATTAGTGAAGTCTATCAGACAGTGCCTACATAACCAAACATTTTCTTAACTAAGCAGTGAGACGTGGTGTGTGTGTTGTGATTGTGAACTTTCTGATTTTCCTTGTATCATACAAAAAAAAAAAGCAACCAACTGCGTGATTTCATAAAATATGGAGGCATAAGAAACAAAAGGAAAACATTATCAAATTACTACTTCCATACACATACTATCTCGCGGATCGTTAGTCTTAGTCATTCTGACGAGGCGACGCTTACAACATAAGGGCAGCGTTCCAAAAACGTCCACCCAGGGTTATATTTAAACAAGGAATCATTTTATTTGTTACAACCGAACCACATACTAAAGAAGAACCACCAAGTCGTATCAAAATGTAAGCGTAAAATGAAATTTCTTCCACGCATTTTGTGTCAAATTAGCATTATCTGAACGGCTAAGCTACGTAAAAGTTCTATTAGTGAATAAATATAAATTCCATGAGGAAATAATAACGCTAACCATTGGCAGGAAGACAGCTTGGGAAAAATAACGGCTCTTCCTACCGGGATGGTACCCTGGCGCCATTATCAGATCTTCGGGGGTTCTACAGTCAGGCATTTCATGGCTCACCGAACTGTGCGGCGTATCGGACGAGGAAAATAAGTCCTAGCAATAGACAGCACCAAAAGGAGATGCGGAGGACATCTAATTGTCAACTCATTTATTGAAGGGTGAAATGGCTGTTCTACGAGTATATGCAGATATACTTTACGGTTTTAGAGAGCTGAGTCACAACACCCATGTCCTGTAAGACAGTGAATGGTATTACATTAGTGTTACGTCATTCTGCCAAGGAAGTAGTCAAGACAAGAAACATACAGATAGCTGGGGACAACGACCTTTTGTAATCAAGGACTACGATATAGTTCAATTGACATTTATTGATATAACTACTTTAGGGAACAAATTCGACGTTTATGTTCGGCCTACGGTGTTGTATGTAGGCAGTGTGATTCAGACGGGTCCTGATGCAGTGAAACATTGAAACTGGTATTAGATTCGTCTTGCGTCACCGTAGCAAGCATAAACGGAGCCCACACATGCAGCGGACAATAACCCTTTATCTACAGAACTTCCTATTCAACAATTGACACTAGTGTGTTATCTACAATTTGAGATGGATAGTCATTATTTCTTGTGTCGTTGGATGATTGCTTTAGCTTTGCAAAATGTTATCTAAAATTGTGTAACTTTAATGTATTAGTTACGTAAATTTTGACGACAACAAAGATAAGCAAAGTCCGAAATTCAATTTCAATATAACTTTAGAGAAGGAAAGTTTCAGGGAAGTTTCAATTACGCGAAATTCAATATCGTTACGTTAGGTTAAATTTTACTTCGGGAAACTTAGCTTTATTAAGGAGAAATAAAGTTCAACTCTGGAACAATTATTCATTAATGAACTTGTTACAAAGGAAGGCATGTTTTGTTCAAATATACATTTTGTTTCTCTGCCTGGTGCTTTACGTAAAAATCAATAGATCATGGTTAAACATTTATAGGTACTTCAAGTTCTGAGTTCTGTAGACGTTTGAAACTCAATTGATACGAGATCTCTAAACTCGGCTATTTTTTTATATAAAAAATACAGCGAAATAAGTAGGCTACTATTTTACGAAGATCCCTTACGATTCGTTCATATGACTCATATGAAGGGGGGAAGCCCATGGAATAACGTCACTAAACTACGCATTGCTGCAAAAGTTCGCAAATACTGAGCAAAAGTGTTACAACTACTGGTATATTACCTAGCGACTCTACCTCTGTTACCGTTAACCGCCAGGTGAATGTAAATGTAGATAAAGTTATACGTTCCCATACTGCTGTAGGTTTAATACGTGGTAATTCTACTTGAATATGTACTGAGACATGGGATCAAAAGGTTGGATCCAAAGATAATACGTCTGGGACTCCGCTAAGTCGCCACAGATGAGTCAACCGCCGAGGGAAGCCCAAGGTGACGTCACCAACACGTAGAGCTTTTACGATCTGTGTGTCTGCTAACGATAATAATATGATGTAATGTGATACATACGTTATGTAAATAAACTGTGGCATTTACATTAGTTATGGATATGATTTATATTTCATACACACTGCGACAATTTTCCGTATTTAAAAATCTATCATATATACATTTTACAGAGACATCTACTGTAAGACCTAGAAATAAAATATGAAATTATGAACGGACAAATAAAGTTTCAAACTATAAAATCATACCCTCAGAACCCCATATTTAAAATGGAATTAAAATGCAGCTTATTAATCAAATCGACGTTGTGATCCAAATTTACACGGCCACACACAATACATGAGAATTTGATTATGGTCTCATTCGTTCACTTCCCGAGCAATCTTTTTGTGCTGTTGACATGCCGATGCCGAATAATGAGATATGATGCTTTTGTTACGAGTACTCCCATAATAACCTCAAAATCTGTTCACGCTCCGGTGGGTCTCAAGCGTTCGCCTTTCCTGCGTTCAACTTGTTAGGCCCGTCGGAAGATCATTATCCTTTTTTGTGGAAACTGTTTTGAACTGTGTAGGCAAAGTTAGCCTAGCTAAACCCATTTCACGAGATCGACAAGCAGTAAGGGGCGAGTGAATAATGCATGGGCCTGGAATGAGTTTTGGGTTGTTGGTATCCTTTAGAAATTAAACTTAAAATTGAGGAAGATATTTCAGTAATGTTAGTGTTACTAAAAACTAATTTATGTATTATTGTGTCGTTATTTTTCACCAACCAAGTTACGTCATGTTAAACAGCAAATCATGATTTCGCAACATTTCACAATGATTTCATAGGATTTACCACTCTATAGAGCTCGTGTGTGGGAGTTCATTCAATATCCGATATCAAAGCAATGTAGCACGGATAAATTGCAGGTAACTTTGATACCACCTACACGGTAGCACTTATTGATGCCGGGACTGATATAATAAACTAATCAAGCGAGAAAACGTATTTTGCAAAGACTATTTCAGTTAACATCATCAGTCGAAGCGAAGGTCCGTTTGTATTGGAGCTGTTGTTTTGCGAACAGGTCCAATAGTCGTGGAAGAGTTAAACTCTGTGTTCTAAAACAGAGTGGCAAAATGACTCAATGCATTCATCGCATAGTCGGTTCAAATTGGCAGAAGTTAGAACAGTGTATAACCCCGCTTGCTGCGGTTGAAGCGACGCCATTTTCGCACGAGCGAGCGCGGGCGATTCGCGGCCTTTAATTACCATGACGTTGATTGAATTTCAGTCAGTCTGATGGCCAAAGCCGAGCATCAAAGATAAACCATGATATGATTTGCTCCTGAAAAACGCCATCAGTCTTTAGAATTTAAAAATATTTTTTGCGATCGTCCAATTTCGTCGTTGCGTGACTAAGATCTGCATGAGCTGGTGATGACATGCACGACACTCGCAACAGGATTTCAGACTAAATTAAACTTATAGTATTACGTATAGCCAATACAGCATTATTAAATAACCTGTTCACGCTCACAATCACCGCGGTGAATGTCAAAGTATTCTTTTTAAAGCCGTAACAAACGTGGTTGTCGGTTTTCCTTATTTTCCAATGTAAACTACTTGTTACTGCACAATGCTTATTCATAGACGTAGTGGTACACATACCCACCATATTTGTGGTCGATTGTACACTATGTAAACTATGTATGTAATTATTTATGGCTTTGTAAGAAAAGCAATATTGGAGATTCCATTCAAAGGGAGGATACACGTAATTGACATGATAAACAGGTAAAGTCATGTGTTTCTTACGAATCGAACGTATTGAACACTGGTTTCGAATTGTAATTTATTACGTCACCACGATTTTGTAACGGATGGTCTCAATTTGTAAGACGTGATTTGGTTTATATCATTATAATGTTTATTATTCAAATTTGATGCAGGTCTTAAAGCCTAGACCGCAGTAATTAAATTATTAAGTACTATGTACGATTCCTTGTGATATCTTATGATTACAGATGTTCACGAGAGTCAGTTTCTTTAGCAAAAAAAAACTCAATATAAAGCGTGTAAGGACCATAAATTTGTAGTTGCTATCTACCGTTACTTTCTTAAAGTTCTTCGAAAATCATGTCGTAGAGAATACTGAACCGGAGAGGTTCTGATACCCATCGCTACGGGGCCTGAGTGTCGTTCGTGTCCCAGCACACACCCAGCCGGTTTTTATCTGTGAGAAAGCCAGCCATTATCGAAGGCCCGTTGCTCGGCCCGACCTCGAGTTTCTACCATTCATGCGCCGGCGCCGCCAACGCGATCGGTATCGTGTTAACACTGCAAGCTTGTAATGGTAATTATTCGGAGAGCTATCTCGAGTCAGGTTTCTATGCTGAGAACAGAGAACGATCGCACCTTTCTTTACTGTTTCCAATTTAGTATCCGTTTCGTAACTGTTTTAGCTGCGTCGGCTAATCGAATAACGTCTGCGATAAGATCGTGCACGTCTGTTACACTGTTGAATAGAGTTTGTAGTCGTCATGCGGGTCAATATCTATCACTGAATAAGTTTTAGAGCCCTCATGCACATTTGTTATTGCGTTAACGTCATCCATTTTATTTGTGTCGATGACTGCTTTTATGGAGGATGCTCATTTGCCGATTTAGGTCCCGTATTCATCACTACGATTATAGGTGCGCGTTTAACGACACATCACATATCAGTTTATCTATCTTATTGCTTTCAATCCATAAATGTGGATTGCGGGTGTCTGAATGTTTTGTTATCACTCTCATGACGTTATGTATGACCCTCACCCTCAAAACCGTCATGTAAATATACAGATAATAAAAATACTCTACCGATTTTGGTTAAGCGATCGATTTAGCTATGTTAGAACGAAAATATCAATTGATATCATTGTGTTAAACACAATTTTGGGAGTACTCGCTTCAATATAGGAAAAAATATAACTCCTCCTTATCTCTCCATAAGTCTGAAGGGCACTAGCGTTAAGCCCTGAGCAGTTAAAGGCAACAAATCACTCGGCCGCCTCGTAAACCCTCCTGTTTACCTCCGGGAGTGCGTCACTCCAAACTCACCTCCGCTCAAATGGCAAAGGTACGGCCGTTCGAGACAGCAATGAACTTTGTCGGCTTCACAAGACCCGACTTCTTGGGTAATAAACTACACGCAATTACTGTTCTCAATTACTTATTTATGTTTTGGGTTTGAAAACAATTCGTGCGAAAGTGAAGAGCTGGATTGTTTGAATTAACGTATTATATTTTAATTCTTTGCATACAAATTATATTTAAGTCCCTTATTGGTATTGAGTATAATTAATTATTGGAAGATCAAATAGGTAACTCAGTAATATATGGAGATTATCGGATGATTTAAATACTAGTCTTGGTACCAATGTAGTGTCATCACAATCATTATCAGCCGACTGATGAACAAAGGCAACTATGAGGGTTGTTGCTGTATGATCACAATTAACTTTATTCTTATTCAAATTATGTGATCCTCCTTTTGTTAAACATTCTAATTACCCATCTATCACAGCCAAAAGCTGGTTCAAAGTGCCAAAGATCGATTCGGCCCATTGTGAACTAACTCCACGGCCTCTCTGGAATCCAACTCTTGTGCTCAAACGTGATTTCACCGAGACGAAACGTGACTACCGCTGCTATTCACTCGGAAATTATTCAAGTAAAAACGACCAAGGGGGCATTAGATCATAATAGCGAGAACACAGCAATTTCTGCAACTTACAAACTTTCCTGGTAGAAGCACCTACTTAGTTTAGACTGCACGGAACGTGTTGTTACTTAGTACTTCGAGGAAGTGATAAAGATAGCCTTCGCTTTTGGTACACTCCTCATCGCTCTTTTGTGAACTGAACAGAGCAAACATTTCCCGGAAAGTAATTTTCTCGCGAACGGCAACGAGGCTTCTTCGATCGTTAACGATAGGATCTACTACCCTGGATGTATAAAATACGTTTATACGCGATTTTAGGTCGCGCACGTAAACGCCTTTTTTTAATTTAAGCGTTTCGATACTAAATGAAACGTGACCGCATTGTCGCTATTCCCACCGCGGCAAAGCGAGGCGGAAACTCCGTCGACCACTAGGAAACCGCTGGTAAAAACACTTGGAATGGTTGAAAAATTACACGTACAGTGGCGTGTGTTCATTTCAAAGATATGACGGTGGTTAGCTACTGAAAGATCAGGATATTGCCGGCTCGCTGTTGCAGTGTTTGTTAAAACGAGGAAGTCGATGCGAGATAACAAAGAGGAAGCATTACTACAACGGCCTTCCGTGATTTTCTGTTCCGATTGCATGGCCGGTCCAATTGGTACTGGCGATTTTGTCCAATAAAGTTATAATTAGTGTAGACGACTAATTTTATTAAATAAAAGAAGTGTCTTTACAATACTGCTATCTACCTACTTCTAATGTCTACTAACCTATTTCATAACCGTGACTCCTGAATAACTCGTTTGAATAACTCCAATGTCGATAGGTCGAAAGCAACTAGAACTATGGCAATCTCAAATGCGCGCTTCGTGCTTTAGTATTGTATCTATTGTAATATCATTTGCGCATTCGAACTACTTTGGTAAATAATTTATTTAACTGCGTACTCTTCAAGGAAAGTAATTTTTTGGCACATTAAAAAAGTAGGTAAGCTATGTACCTATTCCTTTTCACGGAAATTTATTCAATCTCACATAAGTTACATTCGGTAACAGAATGAGATTAGGACAACAAAAATAATCTGCGTGGATTTAATCAGCATGTAAAACGACACCTCGCCATTTGGACGTGACTCAGGAATCAGAATTGTCTTGTAATATGGTGGCAACCAAATTAGATTTCTCAGCGGCGGAAAGGAAATAGCCTGCACATTGCAGACATAAATAGGCGACCAAGAAATATAAGCAGCTATTATTGCCTACAAGTTGGTTACGAATGCTACTTTGTTACAAAAATGCTTTGAGAACAGTTCAGCAATTTCGCGATCACACCGAGGCGTAAACGTGCGTTTGCGCAGTCACCGGCAAAATACAGTTTGATGCTTAATCAAACTGTTACCGGAACACGAACGCATCAGAACATCATGCAGACAGGGTTACCAACAGCCGATTGTACCTGTCACATTATGTTCAGTTTTTTTGGAAAACGTCAGGCTTCCGAAGAGCCACCTTATGAAATAGGTACCAACCATCACTATACAATTTGAAAGAAATGGATTTGCATAATAAACCTTAGCTATTACCCAGTCGTGTGGAGACCAAATACAGAAAATAAGCATTTTTACTAACTCTCGAGAAATACGCCAGTTTTCAGTTTCAGTTTCAGTTGTAAGGCTTTTCAGGAATAATGTAGTTTACAACTTAGATGATAGACATCTCTATCTAAGTATAGATTAAAAGCATGACGTACATTTTTCAACCTAGCAACAGAGGCTAACCCTGAAGTGCGCACGCGCCGATCGAACGCGAGCGGCAACGAACGGGGTCGTATTGTGAAAGTAGCGGACCCGGGAACCGAAGCGCAGTTTGGCAATGCACATCAAAGTTTGGCAGGCGCCAACGCTTTCGAAACGCGCCACGTATTATAGTTGTGATGCTGTTAGGCTGGTACATCACTGCGGTTTGAGTTTAAGCAGCAGGAGCAAGAGAACGAAGCAGAGCGCCCTTGATAGGAACGACGTCCTTATTCAGGAGAACAACTCGAAACATGATCAACAAGTAAGGCCCAAAATCAGTTCGGTTGGACATCACTAAAATCGCGTAGATCGATAGATGAAAGACGCACATACGCTACGATAATATGGGAAAAATGATGACTCCTTTTTCGCCTTCAAACAGAAATCATAAAATATCTGAAGCTGACTCTAAAATTTGATTATTGATTACCTTGCCGTAATAAATAAACCACATGAAGAAAAGTAAGCGTCTTATTGGATTTCGCCGCGGTCATATTTATATGAGAATGAGCAGAATCATGCATGTGTATCTTTGCTTTTAGATGCGCCTGCCCAAAGCATTGAGTCATTCAGACTGCAAACATCTGACATTCCGCACGCATAAATCCTTATCTCCACCTTTAATGTTATATTTAACCCGCTCCGCTCCACCGAAATAAACTGCATGTGCAAGCGCACGCAACACTAATTAGACGCTTACAAAAGAACCACTTGTCATATCCGCTCACTTTTTGGTAGGTCAACATTGATAAATACTTAATAATATAATACTGAAAAGTATAAAACTAATGTTACCGATACATGATATTGCCTAATACTGACTCATGACTGGTTTCCCTTGAAAGCCAGAATTCAATGCCTTGGGCCTTTATTGACGTTTTTTAAAAGCTTCTCAAAGTAGTTTACTATTTCGCAATACCGTTGAAAAAAATGAATGAGTCAAAGAGTATCCAAACCAATAGCGCGCTGTGAACGGAAACCTTATCAGCATGTAAATTTGAAAAATTATCTCAAAACCGTCGCTAGCGCTACTGCGTTTGACGACAAAGAAAAAAAGACAATATGGAAATGAATGAAACAACTGCAAAAAGACGATAACATGGTAATGTGCTGCCGCATTCGCAACGGCACAAGGAAATAGCGTAATTAAGCTTTACGATTTCTTCAAATAGACGCCAACATTGTATTTATACATCGCGAGTCTCCTCCCAGTCAGATATTACATCGTAATGAAACAGGATTTACGACCGATGGGAGCGAAATTACAGGGACACTCAGATTGCGATGTAACGTCGTTAGGCAAACGTATGCGCCGGAGCCGTGTGATTTGGATTAAGTTCCGAACGCGGTAAAAGTTGCTATTAAACCAGGCCACGATACGCTTGCATATAAAATTACAGTAATATACTCTTACTCCGAGAGATACACGGTTTCCTCCCATTCATTTATCACGTTTCTCTCACCTGAGGCAAATACTAGTTATTTGCTTGATGCAGGCGATATTAAATTGCAAGCATTAGTTGTAAGTAGATGGCAATTAATCGTCTGAGATATCACGATTACCCAAGTCCTAAAGGTCAAGTAATAGAGCACCTAAAAACATCCAAATCAGTTAGGAACGTTTGAGTTACACCGCCACTGACTGTATGGTTTCAAGAAGAGGACTCAAGAAGAGGACTCAAAAAGGTGGTCTCCGTCGAAAACATTTGAATAAATCACATCACGTCACTCAAAATCGTGTTCGGAAAGCAATCGGCTCGGGCGGGAAAAGTATTTTTGCGAGCAGACGGGCAGAAGCCGCGTTGTTGGTAATTACGCGGCGCTGGCGCGAGATTGCCTGCCGATTGAGTTACGGGACGCGGGAAACATGGCCGCAGCGACGGCCCGGGATCGATGCGGGGCGCTAGGCATATAGGGCTGATACCATGGATCTAAATCTAGAGAAGAACTTTGATGGTAAGACTGTTACGGAGCTCCTGGACATTTAATAAGCAATGTCCATGAATAACTAAAACTATAGTGCATAGTCCAGAATTCCATAACCAAAGGAAGAACTAAGCTGATTACTAGAATATCAGCACTTACAGATATAATCCAAAAGGAACAAAAAAAAAATAAACCTGCTAAGAAAGTTGTATTTAAAACGCGTAGAGATAATAACAGAAAACAGTTTTAGCGTCTTAAGTCAGTCAGAAGAAAATTAAGAGTAACAACTTACCTACACGACAGCTTTACTTTTAATTCCAATAGCTTTTCACTTGAATCTAGCAACCCTGTTTGCAAATGTACCCATGTCATCTATACGGGTTTCCCGGGCACGTCACGCCGACTCAAAGCGCCCTATGTTCAAGTCCTTTTCATTCAATATTGAATTTCTAAATTAAAATGGATTTAAAAATAATCAATTAGGAATTGAATTTCCCTTACAGGAAATTTGTAATACGACGTTACCAGAGAGAAATGATGTCAGCTCAAAGTTCATCATAACTTATCATGATGACGGTGTGTACCATATATTATTTCTAGTAGCCATCTACAATATTAATACAGGTCAAGAATATTTTTTCATATCCGTAAAAGCTTACCCTTTGGTGAACTATGCTCATGTTAACCAGTAGATAAGGCAGGCGTTCCATCAACATCCATAGTCCAACATTATTGTGTCCGCGTGGGTGGTGCGACAACCGAGCGGAAATGACGAGGGGTCCCATCCCTCCTCACTGGAGGGATTATCTCAAAGCTACACTAAAGTAACTGCTAGACACTGTGTGTTATTTGGTACAGAACCGGACAATGTCGAGCTCTATGTGAAATAAGGAGAGGAAGATCAACGTCCAAGATAAAAAGGGACTTACGGAGTAAAGATCCATCACTAATAAACGTTACATTCGAGTAGAAGAAAACTATTAAGAAATATTTTCATATCGAATAACTTATATACAAGTTAAACTTTAATTTGATCGATAAACAGCGACTAGAAAATAAAGTTACTGTTTGTAGCAAATTTGAGGTAAGGCCTTTGCCCAGCAGTGTGTTGCTTACAGGATAACTTTACTTTTTTTACTATGAAGCAAGTGATATTTAAAGCAAGATCAATTCTAATTGTGAATAATTAACTTAAAAGAAGCTGAGACACTCTCACCAGCTACCTTGTTCAGAGCAAATATGGATGAGATTGTTCATACTGAAGAATGAATATTTAATAGAAATCTCAACACTAACGGAGCGTCTAAATGTATTATCAATACCGTAGGAGCGTTCAAGAGACCAATTAGCAATTTTATTGGAGCAAGCATTTCACGCATCATTTGCATCTTCAACACGAACCGCGTTCAATCTAAATTATCAACAATGTTTGCACTGAATTTTTAATCACTTCGAAAGTAAGAACACTAACCACAAGCGTCAGATAGTCGCGATCATGTCATCAACATACAAATTGGGTACATAGCAACAGCCAACAATAATTACAAGACGTTAAAGAAACATGTAAACATCAATTTTAATTATTCAGTGATGAGTTGGTGAGCCGGTGACATTAGTCAATAAAATCTTGGTCGAAAAATGAAATGACGTCACAATTAACGAAAATAGTGTAATGACAGTACGTAAAAATAAAAGTTAAATCAACATTATGTGAAGGGCTGGTGACAAAACGAACATTTAGAATTACAATGTCCTCAATTTTGATCATTGAAGAATTGAGGAACAAAGTAGATTTGCAAGTTTATGCCCACGAACGACAAATAAACAATTGAACACGATACAAGTGAAGAGTAAGTGCGGCCGATAGTTGATGCACATTGTGTACGGGTGGTAACTGGTAATGGGAGCAGGCAAACATGTTTATTGGTGTCGATCCGGGGCCCGCCCGGGGCCGGTTAATAACCGAGCCAGTAATTGCCGCTGGACTCAACTAGCTGGGATGTATCCTGTATTCGCGATTGTGTTCTGTTTGTGACAGTTGAAGTACATATGTACATGTATATGTCTGAGTAGGCGTGCCAGGTAGTCCACGTAATTGCCAACACAAATTAAAGGCAGTCTTTATTAATGAGATTTATTTACCGGCCCACGAATATAATTAATTATCCTTATTTTAAAACGTTAGTACCGCTATACGTTAAGCATGGTATACACGCTCGCTTCCAAGCCAGTTGTAAACAAGAAGCGTTCTGAAAACTGGTTGTTTGATGTTCGGGCTAATGTACATTGATGATTAATCGACTCGAAACTCCTCTGCCTGCATGAAACGTCTGAACATTTAGGTAACGAGAATACTTCATGGTACGTGCTCATGTTTAGTTGAATTAGTTTTAGTTGGACGAATGTTAACTGGAGTATCTATAATGTACAAGAGTAGACAGTTGATAAATGAAACGAATAAAACGGTTTATTTAATTTAAACTTTATAGCTGTGGATAAATTGCACACAAATTGTAGCAAATCAGTTGGTAAGGACCATAACGATAATTTGGTCTCATTTAAACTTTCCGACTGTTATTTGAAGCTCGTAAAAATAAACGCTGAAATATTTGCAACTGTAGTCTCAGTTGTTTTAGCGCATAAAAATACTTCAGAACCAAAAGCTCGAAAAGTGCTTCTGAAAATAAAATTTTATTACTTAAAAAACAAAGTAGAAAGTAACCGTCGGAATGCGCTAAGACGTCAGAAATTCACGAAATAAAACAAAGAGTTTTCGCGACGGCAGGCAACGAAGTCACACCATTTGAAATAACGGTGAGCTTCAAAGATGGAGCTACCAAATTGTAATGGTAAAAGAAAAGCGAATTCCTTTTCCAAAACGTTACAATGAAAAAAACCGAGGGGCATTTATATGTTTTCAATGTCGGTAATGTTAACGTGAACATTATTGAAAAATAAAACATTCACGAAGTTGAATGAAACAAGCGTTAGCCGAGCGAGCGAAACCCAATTTATTTATAAGCCGACGATAATTATTCGACGCAATATACGTCGCACAATTTCGTGATTACGTTTAAAAAACTGCCATTTTGGTTTTAAATGGTAAACGATTTTTTTAATGTCACGATAGCTTAATTCTGACATTTTATGTACCTACCACGTACTGCGTATCATAACTATGAATGATATAATAAATGATAATAATTAAAGATGTAACGACCTGAGCAGGTGTATGATAACAACATCGACCGTGTCATACATACAAGGGCAGATAAGGTTAATGTATTGCAAAATAAGTCCCAATATCTGCTCAATACCTATTAAAATTTCCACAATGGTTCCAATTCCAGCTGGGACATAAAAATGCACAGTGGCCAATTACCGAAAGATTTTGATAAGTGCCGTAACGATCTAGCCAGCGAATGGAAAGGCGGTAATTTTCGCAAGCGATGCACGAACAATAGGTATCGATGCTTTATTCTTTATCGATCCCATCAATCTTCCACTTAAGAGAGCGGCTATCTAAATATCTGAGCGTTTCGCTCGACTCTCGAGATTCCGCAACTACATTGTATAACGAGAGCGTTACGTATTGAAAATTTCGTACAAAACGTCGATCGGTGCGGTGTGAAATTGGAAACACAATAGGTAGCTGGTGCGGGCATAATAATTACGACGGCATTATCGAAAATGGACTGGTTTCAACGAAAGTAGGAACTATACAAATTCAAATAAGTTACAAGAATGATGTATAGGTATTTTGAGTGTCACATATTAAAATAACCTATATCACTATGTATCTCAGGCGACAGACTCACCGAACAAAATCATAAAAAGTCATTGGTTGATATCGTTTCATGTGACCCAAAAAAGCTTTCTGTTGCATCACGAATAAAAAAGACTTCGTCATTTAACTGAGCAATTGTGTGAGAGAAATTGTTGAGGGAATATTTCAACACAATTCGTAAGGCAACAGCTGCAGCATATAAGCAGGATGCGAACTACCCTTAGCAATTTGCCGGTCAACATTAAATTCGGCACTACTCATTAAAGGGTCTCTTTCAACCCTTATTGGGGCATAGCAGGGAAATTAACCGTTTTGAATTATGTTATACAGTGACCTTGACAAAGTCCGCCAACGGTTAAAGCGACGCAGTTGCCTATACATATTATTGTTACTTGAATGAGAAAAATACTGCGCAAAAAACGTCATGACAAAAGAAAAGAAAATATAATATTTCATTGTAAGCATGTGAAAATTTACCACGTTTTTGTGAACATGAAACACAAAATTTCGACTAGCTTTGGTACAAGACTGAGTTGCACTACTTTGGCAATAATTGCAGTGAGTTTCACAACAAAATTGTACTGTTATTATGAGGTGACTATCAACTTGTATTGATGTATGCATAGTTGTTAATCAACGAAGTTTAGAATCCATATAACACTCCACAGAACATACCAGTAACTTTGAAGTAACGTGTGGTGACGGTTTATTACAGTTATAACGATCGAGAAAGGGTTTTTGAAGATCGAACGCGCCTACCGACGCCTACACGCCCAATAATTGATTAAATTCGTTTCCAGAGCTTTTCGATTTCCCTCGCGACGGCTTCTTCCATTAGATTTTCGTAATTCGAAACATTTGAGATACTTACATCGATAATGTTAGGCTTAATGATTGTGACGTAAGCAAATCCGTTTCTACGTTGATTGATTGTATAAACACAACGCTAATCGAGAACGACAGCTGAGACTAATCAACTTGTAATTTAATTGAAAAACAAAACAGAATGTCACGGTGTCCTTTAATTATTTGTTATGCAACGCAGACTTGCGGTTGCATGTTGCAAAAAAATAATTAGTGTTCATAAAACCTAAGACTGGTTGTGAAACCAAATGTCGTTGTTTTTTTTCCACACGAGAGACGCCCACATCAATTCTAGAGTACGTATATTATTTCGATTAATTAATGACCTCCGATAAAATATCGTATTAGGCAAGCGGTTGGGTCATACGTTTCACAATGTTTGGTCTCTGTGGTTTGCAATACAAAAGTGACAAAGTGATCGTTATCTCCATGATAAGCAGCTTATAGATAAAAATAAAAAGTGACGCTATCGTCTTTCCAATTGCATTATTAGTCGATCAGTAAATAAATAGTTCGTTCAAAAAGATCAACGTTATTTCCAAAGCTGTTCTTTGTATACACAGATAATGACGTCATGCTAGCTAGTCTATTCAAAAGCTTCGCTAATGACATTGATGTCCATAATTAGAGTCTGAGAAGCACAACGACTGGCATTTTAAGGTTATTTGCCTTAGCTCTCTCAAGTCCGAGATTTAATCTTATTCTCAGCGGTCGGTGACTATATCGTCGCCAGAGTAGCTGTGGCACTTATGCTTTACATAACTTTTTCATATACCACTTTAAAGCAGAGATTTTAAGGACGAAGCATATAAAACTCAAGTAATTTTCAGCAGTGAATGGACAATTGTTTCAGGGATCATCAACACAGACCATAATACATCTGTATTAATATAATTGTTATAATAATATAATTGTAGATGTACATGTAGCAAGCAATCGTGTTCATTGCGATTTCGCTGTTAATTGAATTCCCAGCTCTGTAAGATCTCGTCCATATATTCAATTCTAGCCTTTCCTGTCAATAATGCCAGTATGCTAGCCGAATGGTGACTATATAAATCCAGCTAGACCAGACGGAGTAGCGACTCTGATCATCGTTTAATGATTTGGTGCAAACGTCATTGAATATTCAGAAGTCAGGCGAGCCCAAGAGAACTACAGTACAGACCCTAATCGCTCCCTAGTGATTAATGGTCGTCAGACACTTGTAAGGTCACTCCTGCTGAAAGTGTTCGGTCGGAAATTTAATAAAACCATTAATTACAAGGATATTGACTAATTGCCTTGAAGGCCTGAAGGTAAATGTGGTTATAATAGGAGATCCTATTAGTCCGAAGTACAAGACATTTTGTTGCTTAGGTTGACGGTAAAGTTATATTAAAAGCTACTCTTAGTGGACATAAACTTCATATTCATTAGATGTTTAAACTTTAGTAGGAACACGCCAAAAATTTCCGTAATTTACCGAAATCCGTTCCCCAAAAAGAACAGAAAGATGCAAGTTAGAGTTGAAAAAAAGATAGAAGTGTAATTAAAACGGAGTAGGACTGAGGAAAACGTTCCGTTTTTACACTAGAGGGTAAATTAAGAGTGCACACAATGTTCGCTAGGATATGTGGGTATGTGAGAATTTTAAGAACGGGAAGCAAGATCGTTCTGAAAAACAAAACACACTGTGGAATAGTGCTGTGTCTTGCCCGTTTTCGAGTAAGCTAGATTCTACTAGCTAGACAATATACAACTGTCTTCGCATCAGACGATAACATTTTTACTGAAAAATAGCCCCTGTAACCAATTTTTAAGATACTACAGCGTTGAAATGCTTTTGTCTGTACTTGCAAGAAACTACAATGTTGTTGAAAACATGAAACTCGTTCCGTGAGAACGGCAAAGTTACTTAGAAATGATGAAATGAGTTTAATACTCGGACATCGAAACTTATCTATCATTATAAGAAACCACAAAAATATAACTAATAAATAATACATTACTATGCTAGTAGTTACAATTAGGGCTGTTTTTTCAATAGTCAGATAAGAAATATTCGTCGAACAAAATGGTTAAAGATTATTTATTTCTCAATCGAAAATACATTTCACTTACGAGAAACTTAAAAAATTACAATTTCACATAATTTTTCTGAGCGACGTGAGCTTCTAAAAAATAATACAACAAATGTCGGTATCTGAAAAAAAAAACAAAACAGTCGGATCGCGAGTTACTGCGAGCGATAACTATGTAACATGGATGCGCTAATACTGGATGTGGCACCGCTGGCATTCATATGGCAGGTATGTGGCACAATTTTAGTTTTCTCAAGTTTTAGGTTGTCAATTTTTTTATGTAGTAATGAACAGAATATTTTGTTAGTGAAGTATATGTAAACAATATAAAATATGTATGTACATCTTATATTATATTTTTATTTATTTTTAACTGAAAAATTGGTAATAGTCATTTAGTATTCTAGTTATTTGTTTTAAGCTTGATGTTATTTAGTTATGTGAGATTAATATAGAATTTAAATTTTGTTTTGATTTAAGATGAAAGATTTTAGTTGTTTTTTGAAGTTTGCCATACATTCGGTTGTTTTTATACTATTTGGTATTTTATTATATAATTTTACACCATCGTGTTCGATGTTCTTTTTTCCATAATTAGTTCTATATTTTTGGGTAACTAGATTATTTGCGTTACGCAGTCGCATTTTCTGTACTTTAGCTTTTTGTATGAAGTTAATATTCGTATTTATGTCATTTTTAAGTATTTTATTAATGAGTATGCATGTATTATATATGTATGTTTGTCTTATGTTCATTATGCCGGTCTCATTATATATTTTTTCGGAAGATGTAAGGTAATGATAGTTAAATAAAATTTTGATTAATTTATTTTGCGCGGTTTGTAATAACTTTAGATTGCTTTTAGATGCAGTACCCCAAATTTCAATTAAATAGTCCAAATGTGGTTTTATCAAAGCGTTGTATATTAAATATCGCACTTGCCTAGGCAAACATCTGTTAAAACTATGGAGTGCCCCAGTCAATGATATTAATTTCGAGTGTATTTTTGCAATATGATGTTTCCAGTTAAGTTGTTGATCCAAAATGATTCCTAGGTACTTTTCTTTGAAATGTCTTGTAATTATCTGATTATTTATTTTAATTTGAAAATTATCATTAATCTTTTTGTTTTTAGCATGGAATACTACGTAATGCGTTTTATTTGTATTCAGTGTAAGCAGATTGTATTTGAACCACTCCCCCAACATGTCCAGATCACTTTGAACTTGAGGCAAGATAGCTTGTACCGAATGACCAAAGTAAAATACACTTGTGTCGTCAGCGTACAGTGTGATGTCCCCTTTTAGCCCGATCTGGTAAATATCATTTATGTAAATTAGAAATAATAGTGGTCCTAAGATCGAGCCTTGTGGGACTCCACACGCAATAGCTTTAGAGCTGCTTTGGTTTTCACCTATCTTAACCATCTGTTTTCGATTTAGTAAATAGGAATCCAGTATTTTATATGCTTTTCCTTTGATGCCAATGGCAAATACTTTTTCCATTAGTATTTTGTGACTGACTGTATCAAATGCCTTTTTTAGGTCAATGAACACACCAAGGGCTATTTGTTTTTGATCCAATTTATTTTTTACTCTGCTGACAAGGTCAAGGGTCGCGGCCAATGTGTTCGATTTTCGGCGAAAGCCATACTGATTTTTGTAGAAAAAGTTAATTGAATTTAGAAATGTTTCTAAGCGAGAATGTAGTAGTTTTTCAAAAATTTTTGATAAGGTTGGAAGAACAGATATTGGTCTATAATTTGAGGGGTCAGTTTTAGGTCCAGATTTATAGATTGGGCTTACTTTAGCGACTTTTAGGCTATCAGGAAAGGTCCCTTGTTCGAAACATTCATTAATACTGTTTGTAAGTTCATTTAAAATTAGGCTCTTAACGCATTTAACTGCCTTAGTGCTAATACCATCAATGCCACAGGCAGTATTAGGATCCAGACTGTCTATGATCTTAGCAATTTCGTTGGTTGTTGCCGGTGTAATTTGATGCAGCTCAGTGCCTTGCGTCGAATTCGGTGTAATCAGTGGTCGGTGGTTATGATATTTTCTTGGGATTTCATTTGCTAGGGTTGTGCCTATTGAGGAAAAGTAAGAGTTGAATTCTTCGCAAATCCCCTCAGCGTCCGTAATTGTTCCATTGCTGGTCACAAGTTTTTCCGGGCCCGTTGACTCCTTTGTTTTATTTTTGGATAGGTCATTTATCAATTGCCACATTTTTCGAGGCTTCTTTGCGGTATCCTTAAAACGCTTAAAGTAGTAAGCATTTTTTGTTTTTTGGATTAAATCTGTCATTTTAGTTTTTTCTTTTCTAAAGTTCTTTTCAATGTCTTTGTTAGAGGTGTCTTTTTTGTGTTCTCGCCATAGTTGATTTCTGATTTCCAGACCGCTTATAATCTCTTTAGTTATCCAGTCTGTCTTAGGAGGATTTAATGTTTTTATTTTTGTTATCTGGCTGTTCATTATCGAAGATCTAAGCTTTTCTTCAAATATTTCATAAGTAGTCTCATTTTGTGCCTGTTGTATACTTTTAAATTGTTTGTGTAGCTTAACATAATCTAACGACTGATACTTCATTCTAATTAGCGGTGGAGGTTGATAGCTGTGAATCTCGAAGTAAATGTGCTTATGATCCGACATAGCTGAATCAATGATAGCCATGTGAAAAGTATGGTCCTTGAGGTTGGAACAGACGTGATCTATTATGGTCTTGGTAGTTTCTGTTTCACGAGTGTTGTACTCCTGCTTAATTTTATTCAAGATTTTGTAATTATTTGCTTTATATGTATATTTGTATTTGTGGCTAGATTTATCATGTTTCAATAAATTCACGTTGAAATCTCCAAAGACAACGGATCTCTTCATTTTCTGTAGTTGAGCTGAGTAGGTATCTAGAAAATTTTGTAGATTTGTTCTTTCTGGTTTGTAAATGGCACCAATATTTAATGAGAATTTACTGACATGAACCCAAAGAAAGTGATTATCATCTTCGCATTGTTCTTCAACGAGGCTATGTTTTAAATTATTGTGGACAAAGATTGAAACTCCACCTCCTCTATTGTTTTTCCTGAGGTTATAGTAGTGTGTGTATGAAGGTATTTCTAACAATTTAGCTTTGTTTTCGTTCTTAATCCATGTTTCTGATAAAATTATAATGGGTATTGTTTCATTGAAAGATCTTAATACACATTTCAGCTCATCTAATTTTCCTTTTTTAACAATACTACGGACATTTGCATAAAAGCATTTTAACGATTTTTTGCTTTGCTTTACTTCCGAATATGTTTCAGCGAGTTGGTACGTTATGTGCTCTTTTGGTGAAATATTGGGCGGTCTAAAAAATTCGGAGGGTCCTTTTTTGCAGAACTGTCGATATCGTCAGTGATTATGGGGATGCCTTTTTTGTATTTGATGCGCAGATTGGATTCCCCTTTTGAAATTCGAGCTGCTAATTCTCCTTTAAGGTCTTGTAGGTATTTTCGTTGAATTACTGTTTGGTCCGAGTAGATTTTAATATTTCCAGTTGGTTTAATTTTGCTGCGCAGGAGTGATTTGGGTATTTCATCAGATGTGAAGCAGACTTTGATTGGGCGCATAGCGTCGTTCTTGAATGATCCTAAACGATAACACTTGTCAGGGTCTGGGCAGGCACCGTTTATGGTTTTTGTGATTTTGATTATTTCTTTTATATCGTGTTCATTTCTTTCTGCAGGTAACTTTGATTTTGATTCTGGGACTCCTACAATTATAACGTTTTTAGCCCTCGCACGTCGCTCATGTACTTCTGTTAGTAGTTCTTCATAGGTTGATGATGATGGTTTTCCAGTCTGAGATGTACTTTTCAGTAGGTTGATATCAGATTCTACACATTTCAGCCTTTTTTCAGTGTCATCCGAGGTGATTTTTAGGTCTTCTACTTTGGTTTTTAGGCAGTTTTGTTCTTGGATAATGTTATCAATAGTATTCCCTATATTGCGTACTTCGTCCTTTATGGTAGAAACATCTTTAGAGAGCTCATTGAGTTTGCTAATACTTTCCGCGTGTAGGTTACTAGTGGACGTTAAAAGAGCCATCATCTCTTTCATTTGTTGCTTCAAATCTGAGATATCATTTTTAATATCACTTTCGTCATCAGGCTGTTTGCGTTTGTTACGTATAGTTATTTGAGATGTATTGTCACTTACGCTCTCCAGATGCAAAGTTGACAGATTCGGTTGCGATCCGCCAGTGCCGCATCCAGGCGGAGTGCGTAGTGTATTCATCGTAGATCCGTGGCACAGTGCGCAGCGAGTGGTGGCGGGGGTATGAATGCGTCGATGCGTTACACACGCCACAATCCAAGTAGGCGCAAATCACTCACAGGAGTTACGTGAAATTAGATTTTAATGATTGATTAAATACGGTTATATTTTCAATGGAACTAAATTTAGAATTTTTAATAAAATTTGTGTACACGTCCGTCTTGTGCGGAGCTCGTCGCTCATATGTAAATACATCAAAATACAATACATATAGCTAATTTGAAAACGTCACCTAATTATCAGCAATCAAACGTAACTGTATTTTTTTATGTGAAGCTTTATAATTTATCAGTCTGATGAATTTTATCTGACCATTGAAAAATCAGCCCTCTAGCATCTAGCAACTATGCATATAACAGGCATTTTGAAAGCAAAACCTTTATCTACAACACACACAAATACACACTAAAATAAACGTGTTTTTAAATAAACCCCTGAGGTTATTTTTATGCGTAAATTATTTGTTAAATGTGCTTGCCTCGCCTTGTTATGGTTAGCAAATCAACATCTGCGGGTTAGCGTACACATATAACTTAATATTCATAAAATTACCTCTCATAAAAGTCCTCAGTTTCTTTTCAAAGTACGAGATGAAGTGTCTTCATTACCTGGAATAAATAAAAACATATTGTTAGTTTATGACAAGAGTAAATAGTTTTTAGGGTTCCGTAGCCGAATGGCAAAAACGGAATCCTTACAGTTATGTCAAGTCTGTCTGTCCGTCCGTATATCACAGCCACTTTATTCTAAAACTATTAGCATTACACAGTTGAAATTTGGTAGATAGATGCATTCTGTTAGCCGCTTTTCGATTTTCATAGAAAAAATGAAAAATAATAATATTTAAGGGGGAGCTTCCATACATGAAACTTAAACTTAAAAATACTTTTTTTGGTCAAACCTATGCGTGTGTTGTGTCTATGGATAGGTCTTTTAAAATGGCATTGAGGTTCCTAAAACCATTTTTTAGGGTTCCGTAGCCGAATGGCAAAAAACGGAACCCTTATAGTTTCGTCAAGTCTGTCTGTCTGTGTGTCTGTCCGTCCGTATGTCACAGCCACTTTATTCTGAAACTATTAGCATAACACCGCTAAAACTTCATAGGTAGGTCTATCCTCTTTACCGCTTTCCGATTCAGGTACAAAAATTTGAAAAAATGATATTGTAGGGGGGGCTCCCATACATGAAACTAAAACCAAAAAAAAATTTTTTCCCCAAACCTTTACGTGTGGGGTGGGGTGTCTATGGATAGGTCTTTCAAAATGACATTGAGGTTCCCATGACCATTTTTTCTAAAAGTCTAACGTTTGAGATAAAGACGCTTCAAAGTGGTAAAATGGGCGTCGTCCCCCCACCTCTAACTTTTGAACTAAGGAAGTGAAAAAATTTGAAAAAAATATGTAATGCATCTCAACAAAAACTTTCAACGAAAATTAGTTTGAGCGAAATTGAACTAAGAGTTTTTGAGATATAGCACATTTTTATCAACCGCAAATATAACTTTGTCTTTCATACAAACACTATGAAAAACAAAGTTATATTTGCGGTCAACAAAATATTGTGGTATTTTAGCTAATTGTAAGTAAGAATCCCTAATTCAGTAAAAGTTGGCACGGAACCCTCAATGCGCGAGTCCGACTCGCACTTGGCCGGTTTATTTACCAAGCTTAGTGCTTGCAGATGTCTACCACCCAAGACCGCATCAGCATCTACACTTGACCTGAATCGTGGCGAAATATTTGATAAGAAATACAGGGTGTCCAGAAAGTCAAGGTCAAGCCCAAACCGGGTGATAGGCTAGGCCATGAGTCACTAGAAAAATAAAATAAAATTCAAACTTACGTACTTCTCGATTTATGGACTTTTGAAAAAAAATCTTAAAACTAACATAGTATTTGAAGACTACTGTGGCCACAAATATTAACTTTTTTTAGTTTTTTTTTGCGTTGTATGCCTGAATAGCATTTCTGTCAACCTTAGTCAAAAATTTAAGTTTTAGTAAAAATATTACAACTATTACAACGCAAAACAAAATATCCGTATAATGTCAATATTTGTGGCCACAGTAGTCGACAAACCAATTCAAGGTGTAAATTTAAGGATTTTATTTTTCAAAAGTCTATAACTCGAAAAGTACATAAGCTAGAATTATTATTTTATTTTTCTAGTGATTGTCATGGCCTAGCCTATCACTCGGTTTCGGCTTGACCTTGACTTTCTGGACACCCTGTATAATAATCGAGCATTAAAAAAGTAAAATAAAAGTGTTGCAAATGATTTAGATGGCGCATAAACAGTTGGCAAGTGCAATGGTAAAGTTATATGCGGGTCATAATTCCCATTTAACTAATGGATAGCTCGTTAACATTATTGCGCCCTGCACGTTTATTCTTAACAGGACCACTTAAGCGAATTACGAACCACTATACTAATCGAGTTATGTAACGTACGTTATTTTGATATACTGTCGACCCCGCGAGGTTGACACATACCATCTCCACAAAATGGATGGAGGTAGATAGAGGTACACTATAGCTGCTCGTCACCAGGCCCGCCGCTAGCTGTTTCGTCGCCCGCGCGCAATACCGATTATGCCGCCCTAGTCGCCCTACTACTCGTATAAATATGTGTGTCAAAAAAATGATTTTTATTTTATTTTTTATTATGGTGCGGGAAAAAAACAACTAAACGAAGATGAAACATTTATTTTAAATAATAAATATAAATTAACTTGTTATTTTTGTTTACTGATAAGAAAAATTTTAAACTTACGTTTTCTATTTATCTACAAAAATTGTACTCTTCTTGTCTTAAAATTTGCGAAATCTTCTATCAACTTTCTTGTGTCCAAGCTGTCTAAGATTTCATGTTCAATTGAAACCATTGCTAAAAAACTTAGTCTTTGCTGGAGCATTGTTGATCCTAGATAAGTTTTTATAATTTTTAATTTTGAAAAAGATCTTTCACCAGATGCAACTTAAACCGGCAGTGTAAGTAATATTCTTAGCGCTATTGCTGTGTTTGGAAATGTTGAAATTAAGTTATCGGTAAAAATATATTGTAATAGAGTTTGAGGATCATTAATACTGGTTTTCTGCAAAATGCAACTTTAACGCAATGATTTCATTAAATAAATCAATACCGTCAATGTCTGATTCTCTATTTAAATAATCTTTAAGTTTCAGATTTAAATCTTTACAATGTTTCATTAACGCATAATTGAAAAAGTTATTGCTAAAAAAGCCGAATAAGTCTGAAAATGTTTTCAACTCTTCGAATCTATCCTATATAGAAGTTATTGTTTGATCTAAGATTTTATAACTACCATAGCAAGCAGTGTTGCCAGTCGGTCTTAGTCTTATTAATAGAATATTAGTTGTATTATTGACTTACAAAAACATCGATAAATATTTGGGCACTTGTCGGCATTTCTTTTTTAATTCATATTGATACATACTAAAGCGTTGCGTTTCACGTTGCTTTTATGCAGTGACTTGTGTTACTTCTACGTATAGAGAAGTCATGCCAAGCAAAAAATGTGTCACAAAAACGACGCCAACGTTGTGACGTTTTCTTTGAAATTTTGAATTTTCTTAGAAATTTCAAATTATGACTTTTATGTCTACGAGTTGATGACCGTGCCAACAATTCATGGAGCACAAAATTGGTCCGTGATGTCAGTTCTATACGCAAGTAATAGTAATTCAATGCTTGTATGTAAGAAATTAAAAGGTTATTATACAATTTCCGAAACCTAAAAGTAACCAGTGCAGTTCAAAAATTACCTAAAAGGTTACAAAAGTAACCTTCTGGCAATGCCAGAAATGTTTTGTGTTGCCAGACTGGCAACACTGATAGCAAGCGAATTGAAGAGGAAACTCAATGGGGATTCCCCTAACATCATCAGCACAGAACATATTATTATCAGTCCCGTTTTCCATAGAACGACTTTTGGTGTTGCATGTTAGTTTTGACGGATTCCAATAGATGGCGGTGTTAACATAATTCGTTCAGATTTTTTTTACATGCCATGACTATGACTTAATATTTACTTTCATAAACATTAGTTATTATGACAATGACTTGAATAAGGTATGTGGGAAGACGCTCAATTTGCCGCCCCCTGGGCGTGCCGCCCGTGTGCGATGCACGCTTTGCACGCCCGCTTGCGGCGGCCCTGCTCGTCACTTGGGGCTGCGAGAAATATTGGTTGAGTGATGTGCTGAGTACATTTCTAGAGTCATGTACTTACTCCATTTTTTGATAACTCGTTTGTAGAGGATGCCTTAACTCATGCATTAAGTCCGCCAATTGGACAAATCAAATAAGTAAATAAATAATTTGTTAAAGTTCTTGAAGAAGGTTTATCCCACACACGATGGTGGATCCAAAATACACATCACTACATTGGTTTGAAATTACTCATTAATATGTATTGGTAGAAAAGAGATGATGATATGTTTTATTTAAAAAGTTAACTACTTTTAATTTCTAAGCATACGTGCATCACTTTGTTGCTTAATTATACCGGTATACCACATATATAACAAGACTTATGAAAAAGCGACAACAAACACTAAATTTAATAAGTTGTAAAATTCAAGCCAGCAGAACAACCTTCGTAATACAGCCTTTCACCACACGTAAAGTAAAGGATAAGTATAAATTTACATACAATAAAACTTCGGACGGTCAAATTATTTCGGCTAGCCATCCAGCTAGCTAGGCCGTAGGCCATAACAAAGGTGGATGCAGAAGACTCAACTGATCCGATACTATTACCTATACTATTTATACTGACCATACTATTTCAAGAGACCAAAATCACTCTAGATTATTTCGTCCAATAGTTTTGAGGTCTCAAATAAGAAGAACAGTGCGAGATTGTTGTACTCATATGTAACTACTTTATCGTTTTCAAATATTCCTGCATCTCTAGAATGGTACACTAATCTCGAGCGGCAGAGGCATGATAGGTTCAAATAAAATCAATTATGATTGTATTGTATCCTTGTATTTTATTTAGGACCGATTTTTCGAACGTCATATAAAACATAACTGACTGCGACCGAAGTGACGTTTTCAAATTAGCCATATTGTATTTTATTAGACGAATATTTCTTATCTGACTATTGAGAAATCAGGCCATAAATAAAAGAACAACATATCCATACGAATCCGGGGCGGCGGGTCGCTTGTAACAATAAGCCTGCTGCATCCACTTTCATCGTGGTCAAACCGTAATGGTAATGACCTCTTTCGTGATGACTGAGCTGAACACGAAATAGGCAAAAACGTTGCTCCGTGCATGATAACCTGGCACCACGCCTATGCCACGGTGCCAAATTATGGACTCAGTTGTTAACTGTGTATAGAAATACGGGCCCATTTTTTAAAAATGACAATTCCGTTAGGTCTTTATTTTTTTTAACGGGTTTTTTTTATTTTCTGCGACTTTATTAGCGCAGATATTGTCTTTTGCCATGATTGTTGGAATGATGATTTGACTATCCTATGGACATAGGAGTGGTACCTAGGTCTTCACGCTCCAATTTATCATGTTCGTTTTTTTAAATCGGTTCATCTGATTTGCGTGGTAATAACAGACCATATACCAGATAGGTAAGATGTGGGGATGGATAGTGGGCACACATATCTAACCTTTAGGCTCCATCGATTATCGAAGTCCACATCACGCGTCAACCTTGACCTTATCATATCGAGCACGTTAAAAGCGCGACCCAAGGCCGGCCCGACACGAACCATTGTGTCCTATCGATCATGTATCACATTGGGCGCAAAGCAATGTCTGACAACGCGGTTTTGCAAAATATGGCGTAACTCACATTTTATTCATTCGACCAAACAATCAAAGAAATCCAAAGTTAAAAATCTGTCTCTAAGTCGAGAATGAAGGAGAAGATGATCGAAGATTGTGCGAACTCACTCAGAAGAAGTCCATTCGCTCTGACTTTGAAAATGTGGTATACAGTGTGTGCAGGCGTGCGATAGTAAAAGCGGGGATGCGGGAGGAATTGGACATGTTTGACAGGTCCATTCTTATGATAACCGAGTATAAATTTCAGAACGAAATAATCTTATCATGTCTAAGTATACTTAATAGATCAATATTAGCTATTTTCATCCACGGAATTCTACCTGACGTCAACCCGATACAAATCACTTTACACGAAGTCGGAAACAATCAGTGTCATTATAAACAACTTGTCCGCTCTGCTTGTGCGCGTGCGCCGATCGAGTTTCCAGCGGCCAACACGTGACATGAAGTCGGGAGCGATTGGTGGCTAATCAGAAGAGCTAGCTCATTTCATCACTGAAGATAATTAGACAGACATGATCCATCTTCGGCTGCATCATCACTTTGCCAACAATTAAGATCGTGGCCCAATAAAATGTCATAAAAACATCATCTTTTGCATAGCCAAGAACCAATTTTATACTGGACGATGAGAACGGTGGCCTAAGCCTGCATCAGACTGGTAATTGAAAAGCAAGATTGTTGTAAGCACTGAATAGATAAATAAGGTTAGAAATGCCCCGGTCAGTGCAGCAGAGGTGAGCTAGTTGTGAGCATATGCATGAGCAGTACTTCAGTCGCGTGACAAGAGCGTTGCAGTAATATTCTGCAAGAACAGTGATTTTGTTGCACCAAGTATTTGTTCGCTTGCGTACACAACGATAGTGGAGCTCACGGCACAGTAAAAATATCGATAAATGATAATTTCCCTACGATGTATTAAAAGATTAAAACATGATTAATTAGTTACCCCCTTATTCATAATAACTCAAACGGTCTTTTAAACCTATTTTAGCTATTAGACTGCTTGGTCTGATTCTTTCTTGGCGCTGTCATCATTTGACAGAAAGTGACAAAACAGTGTAATAGCTAACGAGAACTCAGAGTTGACCAACAATGAATGTCCAATAAGCCAGGCTTTTACTATCACCGACATCAAAAAAGCAGTAAATGCTCTGAAAAATGGAAAAGCTGCTGGAATCGATGACATCAAAGTTGAGCAACTGAAACATCTGGGCCCTGTAGCGGTCTCATGGCTCCTACAACTATACAACACGTGTATGGATACAGCTAAAATCCCAAAAATTTGGAGGAAGTCCAAAGTTGTAGCCCTCCTTAAACCTGGAAAGTCTGCAGAAGAACCTAAAAACTATCGTCCTATTTCCCTGCTATGTCACACGTACAAACTTCTGGAACGAATGATCTTAAACCGGCTGACCAAATCTATTGACCCACAGCTAATACCGGACCAGGCTGGCTTTCGCCCGGGGAGGTCATGTTGCAGCCAAGTACTTAATTTGACTGAACATATTGAGGATGGATACGAGAAAGGGCTGGTGACTGGCGTCGTATTTGTGGATCTGAGTGCAGCATACGATACCGTGAATATAAGGCGCCTTTTAACAAAAGTAGCTGCCTACACAAAAGATCGCAAATTTGTCACACTGCTTGCTGAATTACTGCAAAATCGTCGCTACCAAGTCCTCCTCAATCATGAAAAGAGTAGATGGCGCATCCAAAAAAATGGCTTGCCTCAAGGAAGTGTACTGGCACCCATTTTATTTAATATATATACAGACGACCAACCTACATACCCGAACACTTCACGATTCCTTTACGCCGACGACCTTGCTTTGACCTGCCAAGCTAAATCGTTTCCGGAAATCGAGAAGCACCTTACTGCAGCCCTTGAACAGATCCACATCTACTATGATTCCAACTCCTTGAGACCTAATCCAGCAAAGACGGAGTCCTGTGCATTTCACCTGCGTAACCGAGACAGTGCACGTCACCTACGCATTACCTGGCGCGGGGTAGAAATTGCTCATAATGACAACCCAAAATACCTGGGGGTTGTATTAGATAGATCTTTGACCTACAAGGGTAACTGCCAAAAAGTGAGGAATAAAGTGAGCGCACGGAACAACATCATCAGGCGTCTGGCAACTACACGTTGGGGTGCAGCTCCCGATGTCCTCCGCACTAGTGGCCTGGCGCTGTGCTACTCGGCCGGCGAATACGCTTGTCCTGTTTGGGCGCGCTCAGCACACGCGAAGGATGTGGATGTCGCCCTCAATGAAACCTGCAGGGTGATTACGGGAACGCTAAAACCTACGCCTTTAAACGTCCTCTACTAGGGAGTAGAGGACGTTTAAAGGACGTTTTACGGGGGAGCTATTCCAGCTAGGGAGCTGGAATAGCTCCCCCGTGTGTTCGGCGCCAGGTTGCATGCTCCATTGAAAGGCTCAAGCAAGAAGAAGATAGCAGCCACCCGTGGTATGGACATATACCGCCACCCCCACGTCTAAAGAGTCGCTGCACCTTTATGCGTAACACCGAAACACTTAGCGTGGATCCACCTAAGGCCAAAGAACAGCTGTGGTCAGATAAGTTCGCCCCCAACAACCCATACATCTCCATAGCTGAGAAGCTGCCGCCGGGTCACAATCTCCCCTGGCCCATTTGGAAGGCGTTGAACAGACTTCGCTCAGGTGTAGGCAGGTGCAATGAACTCAGGAAAAGGTGGGGCTTCTCTGAGGACGACACGTGCGAGTGTGGCGCCTTACAATCTATGCCACACTTAATGTCGTGCCCTACCTCTCCTGCCACCTGCACGCAAGAGGATCTCTACAACGCCAACCAGAAGGCCATTGATGTTGCCACTTTTTGGGCGCAGAAAGTTTAATTGCCATTGACTCGAAAAGAAGAAGAAGAAGTGTAATAGCTAAAATAGGTTTAAAAGACCGTTTGAGTTATCATGAATAAGGGGGTTAAAATCATTGAGTTGTTACTACTACGTATAGAGAAGCTATGCCAAGCAAAAAATGTGTCGCAAAAACGACGACAAGATTGTGACGTTTTCTTTGAAAATTTGAATTTCGAATCATGATTTGTACTACGAGTTGATGACCGGGCTATCAATTTAGGGAGCACAAAATTTGTTCGTGATGTCAGTTCCATACACTAGTAATAGTAGTTCAATGGTTAAAATAAATATTGTTTAGTATTTATTTATAACAAACTAGCGCCCTCCCGAGACTTCGTTCGCGCGTCTAAGTTTTACCGTTCCTATAAATCGTAGAATTTTTATAAGCCCATACGCATTACTACTTCTATAGCCTTCCTGAGGTATATGATAATATGCTATCTAAAAATGTATCTGACATATTTTATAACCAGACGAATAGTTTCTGATATTAGCGCGTTCAAACAAACAAACAAAAACATCCAGCTTTTTAATTAGTGTATTTATATAATTATTATAGATAAATGTTATATTTTACGTCCTTTAAAATAAATAATAAAAAAATAAAAATTCTTTAATTCAGATTTAACATCCATAAATTGTTAGTAATGCACAAGTGACTTACAGCCTATGTTAGTGTGTTTGACACAACACGTAGACCTGACTTAAATCGGGTCTGTTTTTTTCTTATTTTTTTATGTTGCATGTCTTAGTTCTAATTTTTATTGTTTGCTATTAATAAAAAAAAGTTTTTCAAAATTATACGGGGATATTATCTTTTTACTAAACAACAAAATGGAAATACTTTCTACGCCTATCGTCAATTATATGTAATTCTTTCGGATGCTAGAAAGAGTAGGCTATTCTATGTAGGAATCTACCCTATCATAATCAACAACACTTAAAGGCCGTTCCCACAAAAAGTTTCACATTAAACACCCTTTATTACACAGTTTTAAGACAATAAATGATTATCTTATCTTATCTTATCTTATTATTATTTTAATCAAATTATTAATGTTTAGCAATACATTAAAGTATTAATTTTCTCTATTTCAAGTAAAGTACAGCAACACCATTTTTTTCTTATTGTTTTTTATCGGAAGGTAAGTGTACAACCCTTGGATGCGATCAAATGTGCCGTAAAATTATCCAAATACGCAAAACTAAAATCTAATGGGTTTTTTTTTTCATTCATAATGAAAAACACATTACACCGGTAATTGAAGTTATCGACCTAAAAAATATCGACTTTTACCACAACCTGGTATTTTGACATTAAAGAATGAACGTAGCGGAATGACGATTGATGGTTCCACCGCTAGCAGCTCTGTAATTGGTAGTTGGTTTGACGTACTAATCACACCAATCACAGAGTTCCCAGCGGAAAGTGTGATTGGTTTGTGATATTGATGCGTTAATTCATTGATTGGTGCTTTTGGCACTGCAGCAACAACGCCGTAACGCCTACCGGCGACACAGGTTCTCATACAAACGAACTGTCAGAACGTTTCTAACCTTATTTATCTATTCAGTGGTTGTAAGTAAGGGCGAAAAGTCAAAATCAGTCAGCAGTTACGATTTTGTTACGATGCAATATTATTAGAGCAGCAATACCACCACTTTTACCCAGGCTGCTGGTTGAGCAGTAATAAATAACTGAACTAGTATTTTTTACAAGCAGTCTTGGGCCCCTACATACGGCTAATGGCGTATAGTTTCCACGTCAAAGAAAGTGTGTACTACACAAAGAATATCATTTCTTCACCTTCAATATCAATAAAAAAATAATTTTGAATACATTCTGAAATAAAGTAACTGACTGTAGATAGATATAAACTATTCGGTGCTAAGCCGGCAAAATGTGTAGGCTGTTACACATTAGCTTTGGTCAAACCGAAGCGACCTATCGAAAATAGACCGGGAAGCCAAATAAGAGAGCATAACGGAGCACCAGAATGCAGACACGAATACCCGTCGACATTACGTTCAAACGGATTCATAACGCACGGACTCGATTCGATTTTAGCACGTCCCCCGTAGCGAATATTGGATCTTCGCAATTTAATACTGCTGGTACATACCACCGCGTTCGTCTTTTACATACAATTTTAAACGTGTAAAATTCAACAATATTATTCGATTGATATTATTAGCCTAGGTATTATATAGCCTAGTTTCATGATTTTGAAACGGTAATCGTTTCGTTGTTCGACCTCGATGCAATCTACAGTACAGTATAAATATCAGCATTGATAATAATGATCGAGATCTCTGTTTATAGATGAATGGCAATTGACAAGTGTGTTACCGATATAAGAACTAGGCTATGATGCTTTGTTTTATGTCATCGATTTGGTGTTTGGCAAAGTGCCCTTATCCGCATCGTCATTGGTGATTAGACCGTGACGACTTTTCTCAAGGCCACAACACTTTGTTGTTCCATAAGGCGAGAGTCTGAGACGATAAATGAAAAAGCTACTTAAATAAATATCTCATTGGAGGCCATCATTGCAACTGATAGTCATTTGAGCACGAGACTAGCACCGCAATTGCGAGTTCACAGTTCAGGAACATGTGTCAATTACTATGAAGCTGTACGCGATGGTCAAATCTATGAAACGATGACAGTAACATGCAATCAAACTGGTCGTGAATAATGAAGTTGGCTTTCGAGGTGTATGTGCATGCTGACTTGAAATTCCTGTCTGTCCATATAAGCGACTCGTCCCACACGGCCGAAATGTTCGTTAAAAATTTGAAAACAGACGCTTGAGGGGAAGCGATGCGCCGCCCGCATGCACGCAAGTGCGTGATGGTCCGTTTGGGACCAGCGTTAGTGGACCTCTCGGCGCATACCTCAACATTACTTTGTAACATGGGAGTGTGGGGATTTCAGGGAATATCGTCGGTCTTGCAATACCGGCGACGTTCAACCTCGGTGCAACCGGTTCCAGGCTTGACCGAGCAAGACTAACGATAAAATCCTGATAATACTTGATGTTTGAATTCTACTCTCAGTCAGGAAACATGGCTAAATTCCTCAACATACTGGAGATCAAAGTTATCCTTGAGAAAGTAACTAACTACATTAATACAACCACAAAATATTATACTATACAACTCACATCCCAATAATAATGACAGTAACTATGACAGTTCCTAGAGACGTTTCAGCAAAGACCTATTCTTAGTGACAAGCTGGCGCAAAAACTAAACTATTCTAAAGTGACACGCCAATATTAGCACTCACGCAAACGTGAAGTTACGTGAATCCACGTGTTCCGAGTGAGTGAAGCTGCGCACAAAAACACGCATCTCTGTTGCTACGTACACCCAGCCATATTTTACCTAATTAATTAATAATAGGTAAAGAGCAGGGTGAGTCTACTTCTGTGGTTGACCGTTCATAATTTCATTGCTTGGTCTCTCTGGATTTTGCACTGTGGACAATTTGCAGCCAAGAATTTGTTACGCCATTCTGTGAAACATACGAGTCTGGCACAGTATCCGTATTACGAAATACTTTATTGTCTATCGTAAAAATACAACTTTGTGGGGTTTATTGAGGACAACATAAGGAACATGTGTTTTCATATTATTTTGAAATGGGATTTGGCAAATATTTCATACCTTAGTAAATCCGTCCCTGCGAACATCCCTGAATGCTCTGATGCACTGCCCACTTTGTTTATCGCGATTCTTTTCACAGCCATAATCGGTACAGTCACCACTCCAAATTTTCCTCGAAAGGATATTTGATAATGTACATTTCACGAAATTAAAATTGTTAAGAACTTTCATTTAACTTTCAATAATTTCCAGCACATGATGAATGTCGCTCCGTAAAAGGAGTTGAGATGGAATGAGTTGTATGAGTTAATCTAAACCCCCACACGTTGCCGGTGAGGCTATCCGATGCGCAGGCGGCTATAATTAGTATCCGAATGTATTCTAAGCGGCCTCCAACAAAGATGTGGCTAATCTATTTTAGTTCGGACACCTCGCGTGTTCACGTATAAAGTATGAGAGATGTGAAAAATATTGATGCTAAAAATTCTTAGAACACTGAACTAATCAGTAATTTCACTTACGGCTGTCGGAAGTACGTTGGCATCGATTAATTTTTTTACGACTTCACCTTTTAATTGGTTCTGAGTAATCACCGTTAGTCATAAAGTCCAAAAGCAAGGTTACTCTTATATGTACTCATTGAAGAAATACTGAGGGGACAAAATACCGTGTATCAAAATTGTACAAACGTTCATTGTCAGAACGGGAAATGTTAATATTAATACTAAGTTAATGTTAATGTTAATAGTAAGTTCTGTAAGAATCCACTTGAATTGTAAATTAAATTTTTCCACGAGAAAAAAGTCATATTGACTTAAGATGACTTATTTATTATTAAACTCATCTAAAATTGACTCATACAGTAAGCAGTTAGCACGTCATTAACTTAACTTACTTAAATAACTACTGAAGGTTTATAGACATGTTTCGTAAAAGTTACTTCAACGTGTTTCTGAAACACTTTTTCATAATCTTGAGTTATTTATATGAGTATTAATGTCAAGATCATCGACTGATTTGTCTATCTCTATCATATTATGTGGGTATTACATAAAATACTAACAATCAAAAACCCTACAGGGTATATTCCTAGACCAGAAGTATGCAGAACCACCAAACGGTGATGTAACTAACTGTTATATATAACTCTTCATGAAGAACACCCCAATAATAACAAAAGCCTTTAAGAATATTATTTATTAAAATATTAATAAGAAGTCAGCCTTGCTGGCAGCGGTTACATACCTTATTATAATACATCTGATGACATTTATTACACAGAATGTATAAAACAGTCAACATATTTTTTATTTCACTACATCGTGGACCGAGTGTTATGCCTTTCGCGATATCACTATCGAGGTTCTGCCAAATGTTTGTTATCATAAAAACGAAGAAAACCTGATAATCGTTTCTATATGTATTTGTATGATAATAGTGTTTATTGACTGGACTATATCTACCAATAGATATTACCTTAATTTACCTTATTACCTGATTGAGGAATCCTTTAGGTTTATTTGCAATAAAAAATAATTATAAAAATTTTTGGCGTTTGAGTTTGGTAAAATATACAACCGTAATTTACCTAGAATTGATTATAACACGTCTACACCTACGCACGCAGTGCGGTAAACGGGTGAATAATGAGCTGCGAAACCTCACGCGGCGTGTTCATCGAATACCCCAATCTAATAAAGAAGGAAAGTGCAAACATATTTCAGAAATGCGTCGTGGACCGGGATGAAAGGAACACAGGCGAAAATCAATTTGGTGGGCTGGTGCGTGGCTCCCGTACCCGGGGTGCCCGGAGAGTCACGGCCAAGGTCGCCGCGCAGCCCCCGCCCCGCCCCGCCGGTTCGATACCAACGCGCTCATTGAGCAAGTGAGCACCCTCCCACACACACACTGCCGCACGGTATACAGATATTACGCGCCGCGGTAAAATTTAGCTGGCTCGCCACGTACCCGGGAGTCGGGACACACCTAGGGATCTGATTAATGAAAGCCTGGATAATAACAAAGGGGCGGGGTCCTAGCGTTTTCATTATTTTGTTTTTACCAGACTTCTAAAAAGGAGGTTTTTAATTTGACCTAATGTAATGATAAATAGATTAACTTATCTGCATTTGAATAGGGTACACTTAGATTCTAATGTAATGAATGAAGTTGAAATGTATGTAAAATTGACAAAGTTTCCGTTTTCAATCCAGATAAAATTTAGTCAAACCTCAAAGAGCTGGAAAACTTGGAAAATAACAACTCCATAACCCATACAAGTAAGATAGATAATGATATCACAAAGTGATTATTCAGACATATCGGGCGCGCGATAAAGAGATAAAACTGTTTATAGTGAACGGTGCGCGAATGTGGTTGTTCTCTGTATGATAACGAGAACACTATGAGCATAACCGTGTGTGCTAAGCCAAGAATAAATTCACAAGTATTAGTGTGAAACTACAATAACATTCTAGTGATTGCTACTTCGGTATTTTCCACGATCGCTATGGAACTAGTTAAAACCAAAGATAATATGTAGGTTACTAACACCTTTACCTTTATGCTGCTAATAGTAAGACACACAAAATACATAAAGAGATTAAGGGACTTAGACTTCTTGTAAATAAGCTCAAGAATGTAAAGCCAAAGAAGTTTAAAATAATTGCAGAGTGCAAAGTAGATAGAGCTCTACCTTACTAAATTCAGCAAATTAAGGAAAAGCTTACTGTCGTACGTATTGTATCAGGCAGGAGGTAAGATATTGGCGGAAAGTAGAGAAAGGCGGAAAAAAAACTCCTCTGACAACAGCCTCTTAAATGGAATGATTGAACTTAGTATAAATAAATAGCAACAAATTGCTGAATTTGGATCAGTTCAAGAAATCTGTTCAATGTGCCTATCTATAAAGCCTTATCTTGCTCTTGGAATATGACCGTTTGCATCACCTAAATTTATATCAATATTAATTGGGGGATACCTTCTGTAAATAATCGCCAAGTTTTAAAGTAAATCGAGCATAGAGTTTCGAACGCATCTACACGGGCGGTGCCTTCCATCACCAACATAGAACACCAGATTCTACAAGAAAATCGAGTGCACCAAACAATGGCTTCCATCGTCAACGCTTAGTGCTATTGGTGGAACGGAAGCACGTTGCCCAACAGACTGGCCATCTCGACGAGGCCGTGCAATCAGTTTCACCTTTACCTCAATGCCTCACCACGCCGAATTCAAGTCTTTGTCTGATTTTTAGTCTGTTGAGGTAAATATTTTTGGGAGCGTTCGTTAAGTTCCGAGAGAGAACGAGATTTTGTTTCGAGTTCGAGGTTCAAATAGTTTTTTTTTTATCAGTAATGGTAACGAAGAAATATAATCTGTAGCGCCATTTGTAAAACTACAACTGGGTTTATTCCAAAAACAGATACGAAATTTGCCCAACTACTTGAGACCTTTCCTTGAAATGTAAAATCCATAGAGCTTCTTGTCTCAGTAATACATTCAATCATATACCTAAAATGCGGTAAAACATGGTAGTGGCTAAAAGTGTACGGAAAAGCATTAATAATGTATATCCATCTTGGAATATTCTAATATATCCCGGATGACGCACTTGTCACCTTTAAGAGCCCATCGTTGTATTATGATTTCAAATAAAGTTTATGATACCACCGGTACATTTTAATCTTGATATCAATTCAACTCAAAAGTTGGCAAATAGCAATACCATCTTCGACGCCAACTTATTAGCACTTGGCTTGGTCTGGAGTCAAGAGCAAACACATACTAAATTTAAAAAGAAAATACTTGATACCTACTATTTTAGATGGGAACAACAATTAATGAAAACTCTATAGTTGGAAGACTGGACATTCTAGCTCCTTTTCAAAGCACGTGTATTATTTAAGAGTTATTTAAGAGTTTCATAGACAGTTAAATCATTTATGTTAGTGAATTCATCCTTATTAACGAGTGACACTTTTATAATTTAGCATGAGACTGCCTTACGAAAGTTGAGTAAGTTTTATGGAGGAGAAGTTATCCTATTTCATATTGTGAAGACAACAAACAATATTCTTCGTATGATACTGAACTTACTAGAAATTTTAACGTTAATTATCCAAGTTTGATCATCAAGCGGTACTGGAAGTCGTTACCTAAACACTGGCGGTAATCCTATCGGTTTCAAAGAGTCTTTTCTCCTTTACAAAGGGGTACATTACCACCCTGTAGGGAGCCGTCTCCATTCAGAAACCCCGGAGCACACCCCGGACACTCGGAAGAAACTTTTCGTTTTGGCCATACATTGACAGACGGCGTGTTGCACAGACGCTGCGTTTGTGTGCGTGCTATAAGGGTTGACAAAGTCTGTTACACCGGTCATAGCTCTTTTCACTTAAATAAACAGATAGGTACCTAAACAACGTAATTTACTTGAATTTAGTATACAACGTAACAAGCACTCATTTTCGTAATGTCATATTCACGTGGTATCGTGGAGAAATAAAAAGATAGTATCTACTTTAGCAACGCCTAACTTCACTGATCACATAAATATTACAATTATAATTCTTTAACTACACAGAATTCTAAAGAATGTTACCTTTACCTATCGTTTTTAAAGTTGTTCACTGTAACTGAATAGTTAGAATAGGTTAGTTATGGTTGCATATTTTGTATGAAGTTACTTACTGTCTCTCATCTTTTGGGAAACGAAAAAAGCTTCTATCGGAGTCATTTCTCGAGGACGAAAGACACCCGTACACTGCACAGTACCTAGGCATCTCTCGTACACAAAACTTTGTTCTTCCGTTAACGTCGCAAACATGCGCGTGCCATGCCCGCTAGGCGGTCCCCTAATGAGATCCCTAATTCCGGCGCGATAGTGAGGTAAGTCAGACTAGAGAGGGGAGGTGAGTGGCCGTTCTGTATGTAGTACTATTATATATTCTGTGCCCGGAGCCTGGATGGCTATTTTTATTCAGCTACGTGAACTGAATATAAATTTTAACTATCTCAATGAGATTAAAGCTAACAATTGACGTCATCGTCTCATCGTATAGTAATTGAGATAGATAAAAGGCAATTTGGGCATATTATTGGTAACCTAAAGACGATTTGTATTTTTTGCTCTATAGGTAAACCGCTTCATTGAGACTTCGCCTGCGGGGTACAGGGGTGCGGGCGGAAAGACGAGAGCGGGGAATGTAAGGGGTGCGGGCGGCGGTGATACACAAGAGACGAAATTTGCCGTGACAGTTCTTAAGATATGTGACGTCAGTGGTCACAATAGTGGTCGTCAGTGTCGACACTTTATAAACATTACATAACATATTGGAAAAAAATATTCGATTCAATACAATTACACAAATAAGAGTGAATTAATTCTAAATATTACTATCCAAAATCGTGGATTTTGATCAATAAATAAAATGGAATTTTAAAATAAGATAGATATTTGGCAAAATTAAAAACTTCAAATAACATTCCCTGGTAACTTTTGCGACTGTTTTGTTTGAGTGTATTATCGAGTTCATATTCATATCTAGTTTATATTCCACTGAGTTTAGATCTATATTTTATTATATTATATTCGTTCGTATATATTTAAAGCATTTATTTAAACACTGTTATTTAACAGTGTTCAAACTAGACACAGCAAAAAGGATATTTCTAACAGCATATTTTCATCCAACACCACAACATGTTCGTATTGTACACAGGGAACGGATAGTCCCTTATTATGAGCACTACGTTCAAAAGTTACAATTGAATTTACACCGTAACTTCGTCTCATACAATACATACAGCTACCCTGGCACAAACTTTAAATTCAACTCCAGACATTTCCACAGAGAATAAAGTAGCAGAACGTAGGGAAGGCAGATTTATTACAGCGAAAGGTTGCGCCAACTTCTCAAACAATAAAAAGGATAGCGCATCGTGTTCTAAAAAAAAGGAGGACTTATCGTATCTCGCGTACATAACAATAAAATGGCGTTATTTGGGTGCTCCCTCCTGCAGGCATTTCTGCATAGGCTATAATAGGTAGGGTTCATTCTGGTTGCCTGCCGGGCCGAGGCGGGGGCCACCCCGGGCCTCCATTGAGCGGGTCCCGGGCTCAAGCGTCTATTTTTAGGGCCCGGGTAGCCCGGGTTGACGTCACGCCCAACCCTCGCCCCCCCAGCGGAATGATCGCGAATATCACTGAAGGATGACGACGGAACACGTACACCGCTCTGCTCGCTCGCTGTTGATGGAACGGAAAAATTGGAATCCCGTATAATTGGAGTGTTTTGTTCGCGATATGTTCCTTATTTGAGCGTTTTATTTATTTCGTGGCGCAACTGTGAGGTTAATAATTGTATCTAAATGCGTTTGCTAACTACGCCATTGAGATGAATGAAAAATAAAGCTGTCTGTGATCTTAGTGTCGATAATGACAGCTTTGTTATGACGTCTACACAAAACTCAGTAGCGAAAGGTCTATTAATCTATATTGTGCTCTTTTTCAAGTAAATATTGAATATGTACAGAACATACATATACGAACACGATTGTGTTATCACAACGTCAACTGATTTACGTCACTAATGTTATTGTTATGAACTTGTATAGTGTATAATATCATAAAACAATATGTACTAATGTGCTTTATAACAACATAACATGTGCGTAGGTCCGTTCTGATGTCTGAAGGTGACTGAAGTATTAAGCAATAACCTTGGGTATAACAAAATGATTACTTATTATGAAATCCGTCATTCAACAATCTTTGAATATTTGAATTCAACTGAATATTAAATGCTACACACGTATATTGTGTAACAATACCGGAACTTGGCCTTAAGCTCTACCGTGTGCCTTCATTTTGGGCCATAAAATCTGACTTCATCAAGAACACGATAATGGAGCTGACTTTCTTTTGCGTAGGCGAGTTTACTCAGGCAAAACTACAGAATAAACGTTAATAAGCACTGAGCTTGGCTCTTTGTTTTCTGGCGTTATTAATTATCTCCTTACATTGGAGAAAACTGACTAGTCTATTTAATAATTGCGTAGGTGGCCTATTTCCGTAGTGCAAGCAAGCTATTACGACCACCTACGTATAAATATTATTCGAGTATCTTCGGATCTAATAATGAGCTGATAGTTCCAAAATAAATTCCCTCTATCTACCTAACCGAAAGTTGTGGAAGAAATTCTAATATTATAAGATCTCCCAAATTGATAGTTTTGTCCTATTTACTGTGTGTGGTGTGCAATACAAAGCATTCTAGGTATAGTAGTCGCTAACAACTAGATATCTCTCTATTTTTACTAAGTTGGTGATATGTGTCAGATAAAAAGAAGGTATATGATATGTGTATATTTTGTGGTATTGTGGTGATATGATGCACGATCCTTCACGGCTGTGTTACCAACATTCTTTTGTTTACGCGGCCGCCTAATCTGGAGACAATTAAACTAGAAATTACACCCGAATCAAGCAGTAAGATATTTGTAACAGTAACGGCCAATTAACCCCTCTTCATCCTTTAAAAACCGGTTAAGTGCGTGTCGGACCCGCGCACTGAGGGTTCCGTGCCACCCTTAACTAAATTCAGGGTCCACTTACTTTCACTTAACGAAAACATTACAATATATTGCGACAGCAAAAATAACTTTGTTTTTCATAGTGTTTGTATGAAAGACAAAGTTATATTTGCGGTTGATAAAAATGTGCAATATCTCAAAAACTACTGGTTCGATCTCCTTCAAACCAATTTTCGTTGCAAGTTTTTGTTAAGATCTACATCATATATTTTTTTCAAAATTTTCACTTTCTTAGTTCAAAAGTTAGATGGGGGGGACGCCCATTTTACCACTTTGGAAGCGTCTATATCTCAAACCTTACACTTTTAGAAAAAATGGTTTTAGAAACCTCAACATCATTTTAAAAGACCTATCCATAGACACCCCACACGCATAGGTTTGAGTAAAAAAAAATTTTTAGGTTTTAGTTTCATGTGTGGGAGCCCTTAAATATTATTTTTTCTAACTTTTTGTATCTGAATCGGAAAGCGGTGAACAAAATACACCTACCTGCCAAGTTTCAGCTATGTGATGCTTATAGTTTCAGAATAAAGTGGCTGTGACATACGGACGGACAGACAAGACAGACAGACAGACAGACAGACAGACAGACAGACAGACAGACAGACTTGACGAAACTATAAGGGTTCCGTTTTTTGCCATTCGGCTACGGAACCCTAAAAAATGTGGCTGTATCTACGTCTACGACAGCTATGTTTTGTGCGATGCTCTCACGGCTCCCGTTATTGCGACATACTTGTTCCACTTAGAGATGGCAAATACAATATTACACGTTTTCTGTACTGAATCTTTGTGTCCCACCACGCACCCTGATGTGTTACATTTGTTATCTGTGTCTGCAATCGCTGTCAGTTAGACGTTTTGCCATTTTAACCACGGGTCAGTTTGTGAATTTCTGACCTGAGTGAGTAGCCCAATATGAACTCGTATTACGACAGGGCAGGATAGCTAATTTATACAATTTGGCGTAAAGATAAATTACATACATTTCAATATGTACGTTGCATTGATGTTGTTATTTTCCTCTTGAACAGAGTAGGTACCTACGATGATAAAAAAAAATCGTATGAACACTGAGTTAACGCAACAAATAAACCTGTAATTTATTTGAATCAGTTTGGTAGACCAAGCGTTGGGAAACGTTTCTGGTGGGCCTTCTATTAAACGATATTTTTCATCCACGACGTAAAAAGCTAATCGATTTCGTCACAAGACTAGTTCTAAAGTCGTTCCGGAGTTGTGATTTTTAAAATATTATGATACAGGCCAAAAGTCTTACTCTGCCTCTGTACCACAGATTTTATAATCTAGTCGGTCCCAGTCGCTCATGCCTGCAAGACTTCATAAGTGAAAGAGATGGTCTATAGTCGAAAATTCGGGCAGTCTAACACATAGTGAGCCTCTAAAATAGCAACTTTCGAACGGAAGGCGCGGCCTGTAGGCGCGTTTTATTAGCAACACTGCGACATCGACACTCTCCGAGAAATCGTCAGAGTGGAAAAGTTAAAAGCGATTTGTACAGATTAACACAGAAATTCACAGAATTGCCTAGCCTTTTGATAGGCTGGTGACAATAGCCACACCCCATCCTATCATGTTTTAAAGTATCGTCAAGGAAACACGAAAATTATAGTTTCAGAAGGGCAGAGCCAACGTCAAAAATTTGTAAGTGATAAGTAATTTGGCAAGCATGGACTTGACACATTGAACATGTATAGCATATAATGAGGTTGATGAAACGTCAAAGTATACATGTTTTGATCCTGACTGAAACTTTGGAGATTAATCCTCAAACGCACGTGTATAAAAAGCGGTGTAGAAGTTTTATAATTAATTCAAGCGTGATAAACAAACGCTCAACTCCAGAGCGATTTGATTAAGCCACGGCAATTTAGTCGAAAGCAGTAGTAGATGTTGTTTGTTTACTCACTGACCTCGATTTGGTCTCAGCTAAATTGATGGTCAAGATTTTTGTTTACCTGGAACAAAATTAATCATATTAATTAAATAACAATATAATTTTTACAATCAGACTATGATTTTAGGCAATAAAACAATGAATTGGCATTGCTAAGGAATCGAAACGAAAACGACAGTGTAAGAAGATGTCAATTTTAATTAATATGTCAGTAGTTTGTTCCTACAAAAGTATTGAATTGTGAGTAGTTGAATTATCCCCAAAGATTTGCACTATTTTCATTAAGACCTAGTAAAATACTGCCAGAAAATAATTGAAAGAAAAAGAAAGAAAGAAAATAATTTTATTCGACCTAAATTAACAAAAAAAATAACATTGATAAGTAGATATTTTTTTTAAAATAAATTGCAATTTTTTCAACGAGTACCTATAGTTAAGCCGGAGATTTTACCCAATGCGTAATAATGTAGTTTCGATGGAAATCCAATCCAGGCCCGGGGTTACGGGCGGGACTCACGCGACACTTTCCGGGCAAAATTGGGATTATACGCTGGGGGATCGGCCCCATTATAATGGACGGAAAACTCGGCGCTCATCAACTTCAGACTATCCATAAATGTTTGATTGAGTCATTAAAGTTTATCATTGTTTCGTTAATTAACTCTATACTAAGACGGACAGTTCACACACACACACACAAAACTTATCAAAAGAGCAATCGCTCGCGGCTGCTTCAGGCGGTCACCAGCATTTATCTAAAGAAGATCCAAGCAAGCAGTTGAATATGGCTGTTCGAACACGTTTATCACTGGCCAACTCTGGTTCGAGCAATCAGTGTATGTGTGCCTGACTTATAATGCAATACCCGTTGAGTTAACTGCTTTGATATAATTCGCATCAAATAATCACCTGTAAACTAGAGCGAGCTAGCGAGTTGGATAAACATCATTGTGACTTGTGGTTAGGACCTCGATTCGCGATGTTTTTTTCTCATGAGCGTGCCCGTTTACTTTGGTACTGAGCTGGTATGCGCTTGCGCTCACAATACACTCGTTAAATACAACACCGGAGGAAAATGCGAGTTCCAATATCAATATCAGTCGTGAAGTCGACGTTTTATTCTTATCATCTCACTCGAGGTTAAAAATATACTTTTTATCCGTCATTCTTCTACTTGACATTTAAAAGTACTATCTCATCGGGTGAGCTCACAATACGTTATCTCGAGAAGCATCAATCTCTCGCGTTCAGAAAAGTGGTTCCATGAAGGTTGGGTAAATAGCACACTATAAACGATATCGCCCAATGGTGCGAATGATTGCCAATTCCTTTTACGCGCTCCAAACTGTGTGTTTTCATATTGAAAACGTGTAACCGAATGTTAAACGCGGTCAATGGTGAGACAACGCAAATTCGCAATTAATTAGTTTGTCAATCTAGCTAGAATTAAATATACTTACGAGAGAGCATTCACAGCTTCGATATGCGATTAAAACTTGACTTTCTAAGTACTAAGTAGAGTCAATGGAACGGTGGATACGAGTGTTTTTCAAGCGAATGGCGAACAATGGGTGTCGCCGGCAATTGTTATCTGGTGGCTAGCACATAGGCAAACATTAGCCAGGCAGGAGCAATGCACTCTCTGTGCGACCTCGCGTCATCGCACGGCTAGTCAACGCTAGTAATACGAAGCTACAATAGGGAGACAACGCTTATTTGAGAGACAAATTTATTAATGGCTTGGCTGTTGTATGACTTCTGCGCTAATTAATTATTTGCTAATTTAACCATCGTAATGCGGCCTATGCGGCCTCTCATCATCACAAAACAAATGTAACGCTGCGATGCTTAATGGCTGAGATAATGTTTATTTTCGACAGAAGTTATTCGCTGTAATTTTCTAATTTAACCAAGTCGATGCGGCATATGGCCTTGCCACCATCAATTCTACGCTAAATAAATAAATGATAGGTCGAATCAAGTCACAGCATTTTTCTGTAAGTTAATTTCCTCTATGTCACGTAACACGCTTTAAACATAAGACAAGCACTTGATATTGATCTAATAAGTTTCATTCGGAAATTGTGTGGTCACTGTAACAGTGATATCAACCAACCAACATAATTAGATAGGCTAACATAATAACATTCATCATCATAACGAACTCGTCTAAATTTCAAGCTGTCTGACAAGGTAATTGAGGTGTAAAGTAACCGCATTAATAATCGCGAATGAAAGTTAAATATCACTGTTGATAAGTTATTATAAAACAACATGTCAAGTCATTATTTATGAAGTGTCTTTTATTTGTTAAATCTGTTATATCCCAGCTCTGGAAATCACGTATAGTTTGCATTTTGATCAACGAACACTCAAGCCGGCTATTGAGAATTCGATTTCCTTATGTTCAGTTGACCAACCCGACACAAAGACAAGGACCGAGAGTTTTACTAACTTGAACATGGAAATGATTTAAGCGAAATTTGTACAGATAAGGAAGAAAACCAATTGTACAGGTATGGAAGAAACCGATATGTTTATTGAGGAAACACCCAACTATGGACGCAAATGTACGTACTTATTTGACGAAAACGATTCTATTTCAAACTAGTTGAACCGGCTGACATATCTACCAGTTTGAGCGTCGTTTGACTAGTTTCGGGTAAAATTATTGCTTTTCTATGTCATGTTAGCAGTTGCGTGTGCATGATAGTCAGACCATGAGTGATACATACATGAATGTCATTTTCGACAATATCCGCAAAGCTTTCACCACGGCTACACTGTGCAGTACAGCCAGTAGGCATAGCAACGTTTCAGTCTACATTTACACAATAACACAGACCGCTGCTACCCACAGCATACAAATGAACGACAAACGGGCCCATACAGCTGTGACGCGGCATACTTCGACACAATGTGATACTGTACACCGATGTCAATAAATCGCTGCTATATTCATTTCCACTGTGACAGCTATTGATAGAAAAATACAGGTTCGGATAGGTACCGTAGATAGAGTTTGCGAAATTAAACCACACACATCATCAATATCAAATTTAAGAGCTAGGCTCTTGTCGGTGGAGGATTTTTTTTCATAAACCACACGTATCAATCAAGCATTATTTCTATCCTATCACACTTATTCGACAATTTGACCAATGTAAATTAATGCACTCACATGCCCATGAATATTATAATGGTCGCTCAAATTTTTAGGAAACAATGTTGGGCTTGCTATTAGTTTTATTATGATACCTTATTTATATGTTCAGTAGTGGACGTCCTTCTTTATCCTCATATTATAAATATGACCTATGTACAAGTGCTACGTCACAAAGGGTACTTGATCACTACGACTACGTGATTTAATCGTACCTCGATTTCTCTGGTTTCGTCACCTTGAAATATCAGCAATAACAGTCGAAACGCAACGTTGCTGAACTGTTCACCTTTAACGTTTAAAATAAATAGTGGCCAGCAAGACCTAGATGTCCACAAGAGTATCCTAATACAGTAACTATAACGTGACACCAATGGCTAGTTTGTAAGTTGTTGCTAGCCGTCTACCGAAGATCATAAACAGCAGTGGTCGTGAGAAAGACATTATGAGATTTTACCGTGAAAGATCATCCGTTGTGAATCGAGGTGGAATGAAGCTCTTACTTGTAGCAGCAGAAGAAAAAAGGATAATAGCTCGAAATATTTTAACAAAAATCTTATTTGTGTAGTTGAAATCTTTTTATTCAATACCAGAAGCATCATTGGAATAAATTGATAGTTCAGAGACCAGTGGCAGGTCAGCGCTCTTGCAGTAAAACTGGGTGGAGAGAACTTATAAAATCTGTCACGTAGTAGCGTTCCCTACCGAGTATTCACGCGGTGCCATAAAGAGAGGAGGGCGGATAAGAATCGCTAATCACGGCCTGCAAGAAACATTATCAGAACCACTTAATCAACGGACCGGTTGAGAAAAACAAAACAAGCTCACAATAACATGCATCTCTGAGTCTCGTCTGACATTTACTTGTAAAAATAAAAAGCGAGACGCCTTTCAAAAGTACAAACGACGAGCTCGACATTGATATGAAGACACATATTGACCTATCAAAACCTAGTTTTATCTTAGCAACTACTTTAAACAATGTATTTCTTATTTTACTTTATAATAAACAAACTGCGCAGTTTTGTTTACTTTACTCAGATACAAGTTCATAGCGAGCAACTTCGGAATAATTTAATATACTAACGTCGTAAAACTCTGTTACAGAAGGATGTTTATGAGTTATCTCAACGTGTTCCTGCGCGTTCTTGAATTGTATAACATCCTGGCTGGATCGATATACGGCAATATGAACAGTTAGGATATCAAATTAATTGTACCCGTAAAGGAGTTAGCTAGCTAGACGGTTCCATTATAATGTCTCCAACAAAGGGACAATCGTGATTGTAAATTACTTTGAGAAACTAGAAGCCATGAAATATTTTGTGATGTTGAATGTACGTAGTCATTACAATTGAGATAACGACGACGATACATAGGAATGATAAAGCCGAAAATTAGGAATGCTTCGTCTCTAACAATACGAAATTAGTGAACTGTGTGTAAAATATGGTATCTTGTAATGAGTTGCCGCTGGAAATAGTTTTTTTTTTTAATGAAATGGGTTCGCTTTTGTCTCCAAACTAGGACCAGAGACGTGGCTTAGACAGAGTCGACGATAGAGCGACGCCCATAAGTAGCGTTACACTCTGGCTTTAAAATTTTTAGGGTTATACTCCATTGGAAACTCTGAGGCGGGTTAAGAGTTCCACATTTTTTCTGTGCGAATTATAAAAGTCGATGAGAAGCGCTTAGCCCGAATCAGTGGAATGTCAACGAGTTACAGGTGGTAGGTAGCCCGCAGTGCGTCTAGATGAGTGCGATAGAAGGCAGCTGGTGGAATGAGCTCATGGAGTTCCTGTGCACACTCTCCAAAATTGTTTTAGAATTATAAAACATTGTACTTGTTGCAATAAATGAATCTATCTATCTATCTATAGCCCGTAAAACCCACACGCAGGCAACTTGGGGGCGATGGGCCAAACGTTTGAAGAACCATGCTTGCGTTCTTCAGGTTTACTGTTGTGTAAACTTTTAAAGATTTTTTTCAAATATCTCATGGTCCATCAAAATTAGTTTCATCGTTGAATGTCACCGACTGCGTCCAACCAACCGAACGGTTATCGTGGGTGATGAGGTTATTGCCTGGAGATAAAAACTGCTGCAAGTTACCAACAGAGCTGTCTTGAAGACCACGAAAGCATTTCAACGACAAACTACCATTTTTATGAGAGAAACACGATGATACGAGACAAGATCCTCAATTTGGTAATCATGTAAACTTGTACTGTATTAAAACTTGGGATTGCCACAGAATTTGTGTGGTCCGATTGAAACAAAGAATAAGACGTGTGTTGAAAGTGCAAGCAAAAATCAACCTAAGTGCACAAAAGCTGGCTATAGGATTGGTAAATAAATATTTTTTTTTATAAAGATTAATGCAAATTAATGCTTTATCCTTCTTCTTCTTAATAGCTCCTAAAAGGCCAAATAGTTGAGCAACCAAATATTACTCCGAACATTAATTGCCTTTTTAAACGGCGTGCGTTTGAAGGCGATTTACGGCCTGGTTATGTATTTGAAGTGCTGCATATTGCAAATTAGGTACTAATAATTTGTAAATATTCATTCATTCATAATATCATGGATCGATCAACTATTATTATTCTTAAAAGATGAACTATTATTATGATAAAACAGTGAATTCCAGCTCCGGTAAATTGGTGTCATGAAAAAGCATGTGAATACACTTGATGAGATTATAATGAGAAATGATATCTGCTATGTGCTATGTGCGTCATGATTGCTTTTTTAAGCCGTATCACATGCATAAGTTTCTTTCTAATATTATGAATAGGCAAAAACCACTCACGCAAATACTTAATTATTTTTTGTTATGTACGTGCGAGTTTTAAAATCGTTGTTTTTAAAAAAATTCATTTTCGTAATGGATGAAATGGATCTAAAAGATAATTTTGTCAGAATTTCATTAAAGCACTAAAGGCATGAAATTAAAGATGGACGGTGAACATAGCCTGGTCTCGTCTTAAACCCACAACACGCAATTAATTACAAGAGCACAATAACATTGTTCCGTACGATGTTGACCTTTATTATTAATCTCTTAAAGATCTTAGCGGCTCATCTAGATGGCCATGTGTACTGTGTATCAAGAGCAACCATGTAGAGAGGCAACTCAACTCGAGACATATTAGTAGAAGCAGGCCTGACGGCACACTTCGGGCCTGTCGCGAGTGTATCGACTATCGACCGACATCGATAGAAACGAAGCCGGGTCGGTCGCGATGTCGACAAGTCTTGGGAAAGAGCCCTGCGACGCAAGAACACAACCCTACTTAGATAGACGTTACGAGAACACGTATGTTATTCACGTCGAGTCAAATTGATGGCTCCCATTTTGATGGGGTCAAACAAACGGGCACAAAAGCGATATCGGTAACAACAACTGTGAAAGTTTAACGCGACCCGGAGGTACAATCCTATAGTCTATAGTGCATAGAGGTGAAAGTTTGTGACATTGACTAATCGCTACAGTTACAGAGCCAGCTTGTTTTTGTCTGTTTTGGCTCTGCCGAATTGTGGAACAAACAAAAATAGTAAATGGATGCTTTAGGTATCTCTCGCCGATGGACCGGTTAGGTAAGAGACCTGATTGCGGTGTGATAAGACGCTCAGAGACTAGAAGCAAAATTATCAGTGAGGAGCTCGACTTTGGCAGTGTCGCCGTCGGTGTGGCAACAACGCTTACGTAACTCGGGACGAGGTGCGAGGGGCGCGGGCGGAGCCGGGTTACTGACCCGTATTGGACCGCAGTGCCAATTCGCCCATCACATCACATCACGAAATCTCCATTGCACAAACACGATGCAACGTGATGTGCTGAACCGTACAAATTAAACAAAACAATCCTTCGCTGTAAACGATGTCAAGGCATGTCAGCCCACTTATTTCATTACAAACAAGTGTCCACTGAGCTTCACATTGGATAATTTTATTGATTCGTTTCATAGAAAGAAACTGGCAAAGTGCTTTTTAAACGTTGATTTTTAGAACAGTTCCTTACTTTTTTGTAGAGGCTCGCCAGTCTGACAGACAGTATACCTTGGATTTTCCATTTAACGAGAGCAAGCAGGAAATATGAACGAATGACGCTGAGCACCGGTACAGTAGCGACATCCGGGAGCCGGTGTCCTTCGCAGTTTTTCCCCGTCATTGAAATTTGATGCGCAAGAGCAATTTTTGGTGCAACGATCCGAAAAATCGTGGCTGTGTGGAAAGAAATTTCAGCGAAACGGCAACGTCGCGTCGACGATCTTAAGTGAAATTGTGACCAAGAATATGGAAAAGTGCTTTTCCAGTAATACAGGATCATAAAGTCTGATGCAGATACATAAAGTTATGTTTTAATTAATAATTAAGCATTAAACAAAAACAAATATAACCCATAAGGTCATGGGACCAAAAAATCACGCACAACCCTTGCGGAGACTCAATTAAGAAGGGGCCGCACTGTATTGTCATAACTGCCAAGCAATACTTTTTCCATAGTTTTCAAACCACATGGTCGAGAAACCAAGCCGATGTGGCTGCTGACACGCCGAAACGAGATTCGGATACGGCGACCTGATACTTGTTACTGGCAAAAACTGGTCTTGTCAATGTGTACCTCGGCAACCATCAACGCCGAGCCAAATTTGGAACAGCGAGACTTGGCAACGTAGCGAGCGCGAATGCACGTACCCACTTCACTCCACGTAAACAAACACTATTGCGTCACAGCGGCAAAACGCGCCAATCTAAACCTAAACACGACCGACGCACGGCATGTTTTAGAAACAACCACAACAACGTTGATTAGATTGTTATTCACGAATTTTTCGCACGAGAATAATTTGGAGTCGACCAAGTTGTTGACTGAATTTCCAAACTTAAGTTTTCAATTTTAAATAATTTGATTGAAACTCTGGCTTAAAATGGTGAACGAATGAGATCTAAAGTCAATTTGGCCACGAACAATCATTATAAGTCAGCAAACTAGTACATATTGCAAAATTCTGACTGGTGTAGTATTTAATGTGATGAGCCATACATTTGGTAGTCAGTAGTAGGTTTGTTAGGTGTAGTAGCGTTGTTAATAAGTCGCGAACAAAATTGCCATAACATATAATCACCTGGGAACATGGTCCTCCATTTCGAGCTCATTACTTTTCATTTAATCCAAATTCTGAAAGAGCTGACTGTCAGGCTTTATAAGTGCAAATTGCAATGCGGACAATTATATCAAAGCGTTGATAGAAGGGACCATCAGCGATCAGATCAATATTATTATTATTAATTTATGAGACGGGTGTTAGCGATAGGTGTAGTAAGATTTTTCCTGCCTGACTCATACATAATCTGGATTGCTGCATGTAGCTCATTCAAATCAAATTCAGGGCGTCTTTAGTCAGGCTGATAGCATATCGCTAGATTTTCGAGTTTGTTCTTTTGATTCACCTTACAGGCACACCTGGGGTGGGGTGGGGTTCCAGTACTTCCAGTCAGTCAGCAAAATAGAAATTGAATACGTAGCATCACTTAAACTTTTCCAATCGGGTGTTTAAATCGCTAACGAACCTTTGGACTTTCTTGGTTGCTTCATCGAATTCCCTAAACACTCCCGGTCCCCTCCCGATCACGTTGACTCCACGGTCACGCGGCGGCCGGCCGATGCCACGTGCCTGACCGCCACTTGTACAAACATTTATTTCTCTTACCTCCACCAACTATTGCGAAATCCCCTTTTAAAAAAACCCTGACGAAACCCAACGCTATCAATGTTGCGATTTCACTCACGCAAATTGAATTGCGGCTTTGCTGAACGCATCGCTAATAAGACTTGTCAAATCACGTCGTTTGTAGGATACCTGGCGCGCAAAACTCGGGGAAAACAGAGAAACGTGACTGCTAAACGAGAGATGTGGCTATGCAACATTCAAATTGATTTCGAGAAGCACTCTATTTCTATGATCTCATAGCATAGAGCTTTTGAAAACATAGCAGCTGTTTCGAATCATTGAAAATAATGGAAACTGTTTAGTGTTGAGGCCCACCCAGCCACACATCATAAAATAATAAGAGCCAGTCTTCGAGCCAAGTCCAATTATATGAACGCAACAAAAACCGATATCCGGAAGCAAAAATCCAACAATAAAGGACTGCAATCCAATTTCGGCTTCGTCGCGAGGCGAACACGCTGCGGGGATACTTTCAAAAGTGCCCCAGATGCTGGTTAACGGTACAGAGACCATCTCGCGAGTCGCGACAGATGCCGCCATTGCACATTGTGAATTGCGATACCTTGTGCTGTACAAGAGGAACAGATTAAGAACAATTACCGTGACGGATGTGAACGGGGTGGACTCAATGGAAGAACAACATCCGTATGGAAAAGTAATTTTTGGACGCCAAGAAATCTTGTTACATAAACAACAGAAAATTTATAATAATTGCACAATTCGGTAGAAATTTTAAAGCGGTTTAATTTGAGACGATTTAGAAATTACATTTATTTAAAAATTACTTTAATTAATACATTGAAACATGTAAACGGTACTTGACGTACAAAACCTAAACGTAACAAAAGAGCTATAAACAGCTACTGAAAAGGTGAAGAGTCGAGTCGATATGGAATAACAATACGCATAAAACGAAGCCATAATCAGAAACAAGTTGTAAACAAGCCGTACATTCAATTGTGGCCATGATTGGCTGAACCACCATCCAACAATTTGCTTTGAGTTGACTCAACAAAGCTACCACTGGTGATTAGCTCTTGGGAAATCAGGCATGTGATCGAATCAGAGCTTATATGAAACGATATGAAAATAATTTAAAAAGGTACAAGATAAAAAATATCGCAATGTTAAGTTAGTTAGGATCTTTGCATTGAATTACAGCAGGTATCATTCGAATAAAAACAAGGTTTCTATCTATCTATATGCTTAGTTTGTGAACTACGTTATATGATTCAATATTATATATTCCTTTTTTTTCGCGCGGGTACCCCTATCTAACAGAACGCTTTTAGCTAGTCTCCGCGAATTTTATTTAAATTGAGTGGAAAAAGTGAACAATCTGTTGCGAACTTGATGTCAAAATGTGTGCAAGATCATCGTCTAGTTTGGCAATAAACAGTATATAACAGCATAGTGCATGACAGCAATACTTAATCTTGTCATGCTATATTTATTCGAGACGTAGTCCGTAAAAAGCTTCTCGAAATCTGTATCGAAGATCCAAATAGCGATTTAAATGAAAATGCACGGTTGGCTTGGCATCAGCCGCACCCCTCGTTATACCAGGCGACAGTGTTGACGTGATTACATATTCATCATTTTCATTCGGCTTGCTCGTCTGGACGTCACGAAAAATTTACTTGAAATGACACTTTGCGCTTGAGCGAAAACATAAATCCATCAATATACATATATTTTAGTCAACCACAAGCATCATATTTTATTCAAATGTCAGATAAGCTAATCCATTCCACAGATCAGAAGATAGTTCATATTTGACTCGCATGAAAATGGTTTGGATTTGGTTGCGCTACTTTTAGCATCGATGCAGTAGCGATGGCGATGCTAACGCGCGTTAGTATTGATGCAGAAGCTGGACATTGACAAATTATGTATATGATTCGCAGTGCGTAAGGGGTCTAAGGATCCAGTTTAAGTAAAGATTATACCTCGTGTGTTCATAAGTTTTGAGACGAAAAAAAAGAGGCATAACTTTTTAAATAATTAACTTATATTTCTAAAATTTACAGTGAACACTAAGTAGATAATAATCAACAATAAAATATATCTATTATTCAAAATGTCCACCCTTGTTTTTAATACAGGCCCTTAGACGATTTGGCCAATCATCAATGGCGGCACGAATCTTTTCTAGCGGGATTCGCTTTGCTTCTCGAACAAGAGCTCGCTTCAGTGACTCCAAGTTTGGGTGGGACTTCTGGCAGGCCCTGAGCTCTAACTCAGTCCATAGAGAATAATCCAGCGGGTTGAGGTCGGGGCTGGAGGAGGGCCATTCGTTCGCCGCGATGAAGCCGGCACATTTTCCCTCAACCAAGCTTGGGTGGTTTTTGCTTTATGGGATGGTGCTGAGTCTTGCTGGAAAACCCAAAATTTGTTGTTAAATAAAGTATGAGATAGGGGTTTCACAACAGGCTCTAAGATGTCATTTTGATAATTCTTGGCTTTCACCTTGACGCCTTGTTGACAGAAATGGAGCGGAGTGACACCTTCATACGAAACTCCCCACCATACCATCACACTTGCCGGATGATGAGTACGCGAGACATTTCGTGCTGAAGCTGGGACATCCTTGCTACTTTTGGCATAGACTTTATTACTTTATTGTTTTGTAGGTTGAACTTTTCTTCGACATTAAAAAAATTTCTCATCGGTGAACAGTATCTTCCTCGCATCGTGTCTCCTAAGCAGTAATGGACAACGTTCGCGTCGCAATTTACGAAGCCGATCGTTTAAAAAGTGAACTTTTCTACGGCTATACGCCTTTACCTTAAGATCATATTTCAGTATTCTGTTGACTGAAACGCGCGAAATTTTAGTCTGCAGAGCAATTTTTTTCTGAGTGCGACATGGATTTCGGCGAAGTCGCTCTCGGATGATTTTGATGTTCGCAGGCGTCCTTACAGAGCGTGGCCGACCACTCCTTTGGCGATCTTGCAAGGAACTTGTCTCATTGTATCGTTTGATAGTGTAATACACGAAGTTACGGCTTACGCCAAAAGTTTTCACCCCACGGAAAATCTCCATTGGTGTTTTTCCCGCCTTAAATAGCGATATCACGGTCGCACGCAATTCTTTAGTCCCCTCCATCACGATAAAATTGACAGAAATAAATTTGAAAGTCAAAGGTATTAAAAGTAAACATTCCAAATTCAAAATTGGAAAAAGAATTAAATAGCAGCCAGTAATATTTAATTTATTTTTTTAACTACCAAGTTTGTCTCAAAACTTATGAACACACGAGGTATGTATGTTACCTTGTAGCCGGCGGAGTCCGGGTGCGTCTGGTTCTGTTGCGCGTTGGGACTCAGCACGCGGCGCTTCTTGGCTGGCTGGCGCGCCGGCGACACGGCCGACTGGTATTCTGGCTGTGTGCTCTGAGGCTGACTGCTGCGATATTGCGCCGGCGGCTCCGTGTACATGACATGCATTCCCTGTGTAACAAGGTTCACTGTCAAGCCTTTTTAAGTTAGCGAGAGTGTAGACTAGAGTAGGTAAGGTACGGTAACAGAGTGGTTATGGTGTACACTGGTACAGAAGTAAGGGTGGAAGGCATTAAGATGCCCATTAGAAGATGGGTTATGCTATCAGTTTGCTGGCACTCAAAAATATATGTCGATTTATCGCTGATGGAAAGCATGTGTTTTCCTTCAGTGATGGTGATGAATGACTGACGCTTGTATAACCGTATCATGAGAGCGTGCGCCTTATGTCGCGTAAACGTACCCTAGCATCTTTCCTTAAATGAGAAGAGGACGGACAATTCGCAAATGACGAGCCATAATCACTTCCACAAAACACCTTTGGGAAAACATAAACGTGAAAATATGACGTCTAAAATAGTAGTAAAGCAATCGTAACATTTCCGGATAGCAGCTAAACCATTCGAGGGAAAGGCTCGTAAAAATTAAGTTTTCATTTACTAAGAGCTACCATTGCATGTTTGCGTTCCGTGAATTCGAATCGTAAAGAAGTCGTGACGATGAGGTGGGAAACTTTCGCACAAACCTCACCTCATTTTATAGCAATTCCTGCTAACATCTGAAATGGCATCAGTATTCTAGCTAGAACTTAACCATATTAGCTGTAGTTGAAGGTACAGTCAAGAACAGGGTATTATAAAACTTCAAGCTATATTTTCATATCCAGGTGTTTTTGGGATGGATAAAATGGGACCGAATTCACGAATAAAAAAGGACAAGGTTTCATATAATTAATATTGGAAGGCTAACGAAATACGAGTTGAGCAAAACAATCTAGACTTACAATGAAACCCGACTCGCCTTGAGCGGCCAGACTTCGGGCCGAACGTAAAATCCGCTTATTATAATAAAATCTGAGACCAACTCTTACAAGGTTTCACCGAGCACCGTAATGGCTTATATGGATTTTTATACGCAATAAAGTAAACCTACTTGGGCAGAAATACTGATATTAATTCGAACTTTCTTCTGTCGGACATGACAATAACATAAAAGGATATTTACTTTTATCATCATAAGCGTCTGAACGCTTTAGTGAAAACACGGGGAGACATCGAATAAAAAATAGTTATCGACTTTCATCGGTGGCATTTCTCATTTGATTATGAATTGTAACTTTTGAATATATGATTTATATTGAAAGCATGAGTTAACTTGTACGAAGCTGTCGTCGTCACGAATGATTTTTTTAATTCTAACCACAACAATTAATAGTACTATTCCGATGACAGGCACGTTACTGCTGTTTGTTGTGATGATCTTTGTAAGAATAGCGCAAAGGATAATATTATGTTAACAACGGCGTCAACAGCATGTTATAAAATTAAAAAAAAACAGCATGTTATAAAAGTTTCAGACAGCGAAAAGTTTAATAAGACCCAGAGGACTTGGGAATTTCTAACTATGCCAGAGCATTTGGTAAAACATGTGCCGAAGTTGAATCAAACCTAATAAGGAGCAAGATTGAACAACACCCAAGTTCGAAACACTAGTGGACTGAATACAGTTTAAACTGGTGTTAACCAAATACTCAACTTTTTAGTAAAATTGCTTGTTCCAGTTAAGTTAAAATTGTTAAATATAGATAATTTTCTGCATCTATCAGACTTGACATATGAAAGTGAAGAATCTATCAACAACTAACTTTTAAAGATTTATTATCGCAAGCTGGAGTCATACATATGAAGAACAATCATAGTTGGAGCCCCTTTGACAGCAGTTCATAAGGCTTGATTGCTTTTGAACTGAATTTGTCAATTTTTGTACGATTTCAACACAGCAGCATCAACTTTTCAGTTCAAAAGTAAATCTGCATTAAGAATTCGTACGGCAGTGTGTGATGTAAGTGCACCATACTTTTCTATTTTATTAAGTCTGCGGTATCGTATAATCCTATTGTATGAAGAACAATAGTTCCGAAACATTATCACAGCATACTTTCTACGGCGTATGTGGATGAAGTGTGGCTATCACTTTACTAATGGCTGTTATTGAGTCGCGATGCTTTTACAAAAGTGGATCATTTTACAGGTGAAAAATAAATACTTAGAAGTCGCCAAGAATCTATGTAGGTATTCAACAAATTCTAGCTCGAACCTTCTGCTATTATAAGGTATTTTATAGCCTCTCGGACGATAATTCGGCCGTCTCAGCCATTGCACTGCATAGGCAAAAGATAAACAGTAATTACAGAAAACAACAGGCAATTACGAGTACAAATGTCGTAAAACGTACGCGTTATGACGAAAACGTGAGGTTTGACTGAGGCGACGGACAGAAAGAATAATAACAGAGCATTATCATCGTGACGAATCGCAGCGTGGTATGCTTTCCCGGGCCCGTGGAAATGTATACGATAGCAGACGCGTACAGCAAAACTAACGCAATTTTAGTATTATATCTTGGTATATTGGTATTCTGACTGAGATTGGCGAGCAGTGACAATGAAGTAATTGGAGGGGGACTGACTGGGCATAGAAAGAGACAGGTGAAAAGTAGACAAACAAGAAGATACACCCCAAATAATAATGGGCGATTTTGTTAATCAGACAGGATGGCATGGACCGATTTTATGCAGATCTGATTATTTTAGAGAGTTTTAGTCTAAGATCAGACATTAGATTAAAAAACCTCAATAGATAAAGTTGGTACTGAATCACAAAATACGACAAACCATGTAAGAAATAAGCTATCTTTACATTTCCCATAGTTCAAAATTGCATCCTCATGAAGCCCTAATAAATATTCTGTACAGCTACACTACAGACCTACAGCGTCATCGCTATTCAGCCAGGGCAGGGGTTTCATTGTGAACAAACTGGTGTTCACAATCTTGAATCTTGTACATTTAAAAGAGATTTTTGACCAGTCAAGTAAAATCAATTACTACTAAGTAAACATTAAACGTCCAAATAAAAATAAGAGAGAAAAAGCCTAGGAAATAAATAAATAAATAAAGCACCAAGTCCAAAAACTGTAAAACCTATTCATAAAACACTCGAGTAGATAACAATGCGGTTGCAGCAACAATCACAGTGCTTCGCAACGCTGAAATTGGCCAAACGACCGACAACAATAGTTTCCCGCCTAACGGCTGCAGAGCGGCGCGGGCGCAGCCACCACAATGCCCGTTGCCGTTATGCGTTTGGGTATTCGCGTAACCAATTTTTTTGAGATAGGTGCCATTTCTCTAAGCAAAAATATGATGGATATAAAAGAGGTTTTGATCTGATTTACTTATTTATTGCAACAAATATAAAAGGTAAAAACTCAAGAATAAATTCCGGGAAAAGAAAGGGAGCCACAATAACTAATAAAATTATGTGTCTTTTACAATCAAACTGAAATATATTATATTATACTAATTCTTAACTTTAATAATTTACTAATGTTTACCTTCAAACAATTTAATTTTTTTGGAAGTTACACAATTCAATTAACAGCTTTTTGTCGAGAAGGCTGTAGGTAGGCTATAGTATAAATAAATAAATAAAAATTAATTTATTTGCTTAAACATTTCCATTACATAATATTAAGTTTGAGAAATCAATAATTAAATACATGACAAAAATCAAGAGTATTTAAATGAATTAAAAATAAAAATCAGAAAATAATATTTTTTCCCTTATTTGTGATTGTGTATAATCAGTGAGTGTGTGTTGGTGTGTTATTGTTTGTGTAATGCATGTGTGTATTTAAGTGTGTTGTGACTTTCGTGTAAAACATCACACTACAACGGGAGGGAAGAGAGCCAAATCAAAAGCACAGACATAGTCACAGGGGACCGCTTGTTAAATATATGGATCATATGATATTTGATGAGTCCTCATATCAGAATAAGATAAAAGTTGTTCGCCCCATCATAATAAAAAGACAGGACAGGGCTACCCAAACTTTAAGGGCCAGACAGACTTTCTCTTCCACGAAGTTACAAGGGACAGATTGCAGGTCCTGCGGGCCATATTTTGCCCTCGGGCCATAGATCAGACATACTTGATAATGAGATATTTGTGAGATTCCTTATGTTCATCAATTCAGCACCTAGTAGGTTAAATGTGAGGCACAGCCGGTTAGATGGTTTGGCACATTAACAAAATATTGATAAAAATAAAAATTTCCCCTCAAATTTACTTAAAAATTATTACAGTTTTAAATATTTTCCTCTATGATAAGTTTATTTTACCAAGTCACATTCATTAGCCACTAGGGAAACACATTTTTGTAATTTTTTGCACTATAAAAATATGTGTAATGAATACTTATTTATTTCTTTTGTTGGTAAAGGAAAAATAAATTTTAATGTGTATACAGTCACCGTCAGATATTTTGTAATGCAATAGTATTCATTTGACAGTTCAAAACGTACAATATGATCTGTCAAAGAAACTGCTCAGATATTAATCAGTCAGGTATCAAACGACTCCCGGGAGTCGCATAATAATGGAATTTCTATTGTGTCTCGTTCACATATACTTGACGAGTTAATGAAGTAAATGTTCTGATATAAATGGTAACCTGTAATCTATACAACTTATTGATATTTTGATGTAAATAAGTAGGCTCTTTTCTTTATCTAAGCATTCAGTACCATAATCAACCATTCAACCCCTGGATAAATCAAACCAGGAGCTCCTTAATAGAAAATGAATACAATAGTAGGCATGTATTGTTTTGATAAACATTAAACAAAGATACTATTATTTCCTATGATAATCTTGCTTGCTGTTGCCTCCTTTTGCAATTACCAATAAGAATATCTTATAAGAAACGAATTCCAAGACGATTTTGGGTCGTTCTTCTATAAATAAGCAGTGTTTACTTCACCATATGACACTCGAGTCAAGAGTTGCGCCAGGAAATCAACACCAAGCTAAAATTATATCAGCCGTGAGCGGCCAGCCCACGTACGTGCCACAAACCACTCTACTTGTTACCCAAGAAAATAAAAAGGTTATTAGAAACTCACACGTTGCAAGCTAGCGTTTGGTATCGCTGGCGTAGAAAGCAACCGTCTGCCACCGCACTACGGCGGGAACCAGTACTTTTCCACTCCACGTTTCTACACCGAAACCACTAAATCTTATCAGGTATCTCCCTCACCTCTCGAAGTCAAATTTCTGACAGTACAATCCCACTATCATGCTGAAAGAAGAACACGAAAGCGGACAAAGGGTCCTTCAAAACACAGCCATTTTGAAACTGTTCATATGAAAATGTTACGTGTACCACTATTCTAGTGTTTTAAGGACTGAATATCGTAACCGGGGCTATCCGTTCGCACTCATTTTGAATTACTTAGCACAAAATAAACTAACACTAAACATTTCACACACTTTTTGTACGATTTCACTTCATACTTTCGCACACACCCGCTTACGTCGCACAAAGTCCGTCGAACGGAAGCGACGAACTCACACGAATGAAACAACACACACGAAATGGTGCGATGGAAAATTGCGGTGTTGTCAGATTAAAATCGGAAATACTACTATGACTGTTGTTCAGCAAAAAAGAAGGTTATGGATGAGCAGTTTTCTCCCATCGTTTTACAGCTCTCACTAGATGGCGTTAGGGTTACTTTAGGAACATTTTTTTTTCACGTTGGTGGACAACCATAAACAAAAAAAAGTGCGTCATTAAATATTTTAAAAAACGTTAATGACTCATGGATTAATGATAGTTATTTTTTGGCATTATTATATCCTTTATGTACTAAAGGTTTACATTAATATTGTTTTACTGTTTATTATTTACGTTGGCGAAAAGCAATTACCCTCTGCTACAATTCTTATATGAAGTTTAAAAAGTTAGTTCCTAAAGTGACGCCATCTCTCGATGATAGAAACGTCTCATGACAAATGACAAGAAAACTGCTCATTGACCTAAACGTAATATTATTGGATTTGGCATAAAAAAGCACTTACTAAATTTAACAGGCTTGTTAATGTGACGGTGGCCGAGAGGTAAATAAAAATCAACTATAAATTGGCTTTCTTCATCTTAATCGATTGTTAAAATATTTGTAAAAATATTTTCCTTCGGATATTGTGAGAGCAATCTCGTAACAATGATGAGGTCACGCAGCGTACGCGTTAAAAAGCACTTGCAAAATTCAACAGGCTTGTTAATGTGACGGTGGCCGAGTAGTATAGGCATGCCCGGATTGCGTAAGACACGGGGTTCAATTCCTCGTCTGTCACAGAGTCACGGTTGCTTTTTACAAGTGAAATTTATACCATCATCATTATCAGCCAAAGGACGTCCACTGCTGAACATAGGCCTTCCCCACGGTTTTCCACATCGACCGACCACAAGCGGCATCCAGTGTAATCCTGCGTTCTTTACAAGGTCGTCTGTCCATCTTGTCGGTGGATGTCCTACGCTGCGTCTTTGGTCAAAAAGTCTCCCATATTATTTTAAACTCAACTTCAACTCATCAGTGTACATAAGTCATATCAATATTCTTTGATTTCAATCAGCTATTTCTAAAATTAGGGAACAGTCGAAGTTTCATCAAATCAGTTAAGGAGTTTTTGACATAATATTAAAGGTACTTGTAATAATTGGAAACCGGTCAAGTGCAAGACGGCCTCGTGAAAGAAGGGTTCCGTACCATCCATCATTTCCATTTATAAAAACGACATAAAAATACTTAAATATTTATTTTATTCTGTTTTTTAGTAGAAATACATGGATTATGAGACACATACAGGCTAGTGACGGAGAGACACCTGAGTTTTAGTAATAGGGTCCCGTACTTTTACCCGTAGCCGTAATGTACGGAACCCTGAGAAGCAAAAAAAAAACTAAAAAAAAAGGTTTTACAATGACTAATCCATTATCATAAAGCAGGGCCGCCGCAAGCGGGCGTGCAAAGCGTGCATCGCACACGGGCGGCACGCCCAGGGGGCGGCAAATTGAGCGTCTTCCCACATACCTTATTCAAGTCATTGTCATAATAACTAATGTTTATGAAAGTAAATATTAAGTCATAGTCATGGCATGTAAAAAAAATCTGAACGAATTATGTTAACACCGCCATCTATTGGAATCCGTCAAAACTAACATGCAACACCAAAAGTCGTTCTATGGAAAACGGGACTGATAATAATATGTTCTGTGCTGATGATGTTAGGGGAATCCCCATTGAGTTTCCTCTTCAATTCGCTTGCTATCAGTGTTGCCAGTCTGGCAACACAAAACATTTCTGGCATTGCCAGAAGGTTACTTTTGTAACCTTTTAGGTAATTTTTGAACTGCACTGGTTACTTTTAGGTTTCGGAAATTGTATAATAACCTTTTAATTTCTTACATACAAGCATTGAATTACTATTACTTGCGTATAGAACTGACATCACGGACCAATTTTGTGCTCCATGAATTGTTGGCACGGTCATCAACTCGTAGACATAAAAGTCATAATTTGAAATTTCTAAGAAAATTCAAAATTTCAAAGAAAACGTCACAACGTTGGCGTCGTTTTTGTGACACATTTTTTGCTTGGCATGACTTCTCTATACGTAGAAGTAACACAAGTCACTGCATAAAAGCAACGTGAAACGCAACGCTTTAGTATGTATCAATATGAATTAAAAAAGAAATGCCGACAAGTGCCCAAATATTTATCGATGTTTTTGTAAGTCAATAATACAACTAATATTCTATTAATAAGACTAAGACCGACTGGCAACACTGCTTGCTATGGTAGTTATAAAATCTTAGATCAAACAATAACTTCTATATAGGATAGATTCGAAGAGTTGAAAACATTTTCAGACTTATTCGGCTTTTTTAGCAATAACTTTTTCAATTATGCGTTAATGAAACATTGTAAAGATTTAAATCTGAAACTTAAAGATTATTTAAATAGAGAATCAGACATTGACGGTATTGATTTATTTAATGAAATCATTGCGTTAAAGTTGCATTTTGCAGAAAACCAGTATTAATGATCCTCAAACTCTATTACAATATATTTTTACCGATAACTTAATTTCAACATTTCCAAACACAGCAATAGCGCTAAGAATATTACTTACACTGCCGGTTTAAGTTGCATCTGGTGAAAGATCTTTTTCAAAATTAAAAATTATAAAAACTTATCTAGGATCAACAATGCTCCAGCAAAGACTAAGTTTTTTAGCAATGGTTTCAATTGAACATGAAATCTTAGACAGCTTGGACACAAGAAAGTTGATAGAAGATTTCGCAAATTTTAAGACAAGAAGAGTACAATTTTTGTAGATAAATAGAAAACGTAAGTTTAAAATTTTTCTTATCAGTAAACAAAAATAACAAGTTAATTTATATTTATTATTTAAAATAAATGTTTCATCTTCGTTTAGTTGTTTTTTTCCCGCACCATAATAAAAAATAAAATAAAAATCATTTTTTTGACACACATATTTATACGAGTAGTAGGGCGACTAGGGCGGCATAATCGGTATTGCGCGCGGGCGACGAAACAGCTAGCGGCGGGCCTGTCATAAAGCCCTCAACAACATATTTTTCATTTTTGGGAAATAAATTCATTGGGATCCCGTTCTTTGATTGAGTTTCAAGCAACAGCTGATTACGCACATCATTCACCGAAAATAACAAATCAATGGAATTTCATATGTATTCATAAAATAGAAAAAAAAAGATTTCTAAATTCTTACAATATAATATTATTCAAGTAAATTACAGGAATAATAAACTTCTAAAGTAGTAGAACGTGGCAATTGTATAGCAATACTCGTAAAATATCATAGACAAGGAGTTTGACATATTGAGATTGTCAGAAAGAGACACATTTATATATGTGACCAGTAAAGTGAGACAGAATAAGAAAAGAAGTATGGAGTTAATTTCCTTTTTTGACGCTGTAAAATTAAAATTTTCGACTGGGTTTTGTGGTTTTTAATATAAAATTTGAATTTTGTGCTAGATAAAAATCAATTTTTGAATTTGATTTGGAGTTTGTACATTTTCTTAATCTCTTCTTTCTTGTCTATTGTCTACTAGGATGCGGTCACATGAAAAGCGATTTGAGTCCCAAGATTTTTTTATAATTTATTTGTCACAATACCGCATGCTTAAATATGAAAAAAATACTTTAATCAAGCATTGTAATTTTGTAAAAAAAGTCCTCCACCATTATGATATGTAGTTAAAACCTACATATTGTAAAATAAATTAATTGTTATGTTATTAACTTTGGCACTTGTATATTGACTGACTAATTTAATTAACTTATGTAGAAAAGATAAGAAAAATATAAGTATACTATTCAAATGTGCATTTATATTGTATTAAAAATCGCTGTTGGTGAGGCTCCTACTTTAGCAAAGTAATAGGCAAAATGGCGGACAGGCGCATTGCGCGGGTAATTCAATTTGGTCGCATAGCAACGCATCAAACAATCCTAAAGTCCATCCAACCAACCAAATGCACACAGTGGCACACAGTATTTTCACGATTTCGGAAGGCAGGATGGTGGTCATGGTGCCATCCAAATAACCACCATCTCGTACGATTGTGCTCAATTCAGTGCCTTTACGTTTTATCTATTTTTTATATAATGCTAGTCGAATTTCACACATCAGTGTTGTTACCAAAAGCGTAAAGTTACGGGTATCAAGATATGCTGAAAAATAAATTTTTACTCAATTTATTTTGTATGATTATTATTAAGAATGTTTATGCAGACGATTATGAAAATGACGACCAAAGTAAGTTGATTTTGTCATGTTTTTTAGAGCTAATAAAACCGCACAATCTTTTACTTTAAATAAAATAATGCACTCTGGATAAGCGAAAATTTTAAAATTAAATATCTATGCTTTAGCAAAGCACATTATGAACGATTTTAATGCTTTACTTCCGTGTGACCGATAAAACGAAAAATACTAAAAACTTCTTTCAGAAGTTTTTATTTAAGTCTTCTTTCTGAAAAAAAGACATCTTTCTTTTTGTTATGGCTCATTATTATTATTTTTCAGCTTCTTTAATTAACATAATTAACGCACCCTTTTTCTACGTCTCGTAACCGTTTTTGTTTTGTTGACAAAGGTATTTGAGACATCTTAGTTTCATTATACCAATCGTTATCAATCATTCAAAAAACGTGGCTTAAATGCGCTGATCTTTTTTAACTTTTTTAAATTGATTAGCAAGTAAAATAATCTTTCTACAGGTTGAAAAGTTAAGCTAACCTTGGGTTACAAGTCCAGTAAAATCCCATACACCTATTATGAACAATACATACAGGTAGACACAATTAACGATTACAATATCAATCAAAGGAGGGGTCATCATCATCATCACGGTTGGCCGAACAGCCACCATAGTAGATCACGCATGGTCATGGAGCATGACTTCTTATTTTCGACCTTATTCATACTAGTGATATGGATATAAAGGCTTTTTCGGTCAATGTCCACGTCCGGTCAACACAATAGGTGCGCAGGCGCACCGACTGCGTGAAACCGCCGATATTACAGATTAGAGCACTATTATATGCCTTTTTGTATGTCAGGATGTTGAAACTCGGTTAGGTGTTCATGTGAACCTTGTATTGAGCCCAATTCGTTTCTATGTTTAGTAAATTTGGTAAATAAGTATGGATATTATGGATCAGGCGCAAAGATATAAACCGTTACTTAGTACTTTTCTTTTTAACCATCACGATTTGTAGATTTACACCCGCCAATCTGATACTCACCATGTTAAGACAATAGGTTTACAATTATACGCATAATCTGCCTAATCAGTCTTGTCTTGTAGAAAATCAGAATTCATGTCTCTGGCAATATTTTGCCATGTTTGTTTGTAAGGAGCTTAGCTTTACCTACTTAAAAAAACTTTTTATGACTAGCCGGAGTTCAATAAAGTTTTGAAATAACTGTACGAGATTTGCCAATACGGGCGGAATCGCTAATCTGATTAAATAATGTCGTACCTACGTACACTTCATTAGATTCAAATTCCTCACTGCAGGGAATTTCTGTTCAGTTAAATAAAAGAAACTACTCACAATTACCTATGACAAATACAAACTATTAGATGATTCTATACTTTAATTAAATCAATTAAATCTTTGAAGTAAGTTTGAAAAGAAATGTAAAATGTAACTTCACGTTAATATCTACTTTTAGTTCTTTATTTATGTACACTGCTCAACAAAGTCTAGGGAACAGGAGGTTTTTAGGGAATATTTTTATTTTTATATATTTTTGTTTTAAAGTTTATATACCAATCGATGCGCAATTTAATGCTTAATTAGTTGCGTATATAAATAAAGGATTCAGTTTTTGAATTACGAGGTAATTTTAATGAAAAACGAAGAAAGTGTATTACAGAACTAAACAAAGAAATTTAATTTAATAAAATTTCTTAAAAATTAAAACATTACAGTTAAGAACAAATATGCGGGGACTTTTTTAATAATCAGTTGGACCCCCTAAGGCATTAACAACAGCTTGACATCGTCGTGGCATACTGATTATGAGACTATCGATTGTCTCTTGTGGAAGAAGACTCCATTCTCTGGAGAGATGTGAAAAAAGTTCATCTGCTGTGTTCAAATTTTGAGGGAGATTTCTAAAAGCCCTTCTCTTTAGTAAATCCCACGCGTGTTCAATGGGATTGAGGTCCGCGGACTGAGCAGGCCACTCCAGCACTTCGATGTTGTACTCGCGGAACACATCCATCACCTGACTCGCAGTATGTGGTCGTGCATTATCTTGCATAAAAATAAAATCTGCGCCCAGATTTTGTCGGTGCGGGATAACCACGGATTGGACTACCTGTTCGCAGTATCGCTCTGCATTTAAATTTCCCCTGATCAAAACGAGATCCGTCCGTCCACCCAGGCGGATTCCAGCCCACACCATGATTGTACCACCTTGGTAGGGATGCACCTCCTGTGGGTTTTGAAGCCGACTCTGCCGACCAGGAATCCGCCAAACACGCACTCTTCTTGAATCTGGATGAAATCCGAAGCGAGATTCATCGGAGAACAGTGCATGTGCCCACTGATCTACGGTCCACTGCAAATGTTCACGTGCCCACAATAATCGACGTCCTCGATTTCCATGACGCAGCGCGGGCACTCTTAGTGGTCTGCGAGCACGAAGATTAGCTTCATGGAGTCTCCTCCGAGCAGTCTGGTCACTGATAGCAACCTGGTGCTGCGACTGGAGGTCTTCTACCAACTGACGAGCCGTAATGGTGGGTTGCCTCCTTGCGACATTTTGCAAAAAACGGTCTTGCCTTTCCGTAGTAACCCTATACCTGCCTCTGTGCCTTTCGGCTACATCGCCAGTAAGTCTGTAACGTGCCCACAGTCTGCAGATAACGCTCGCGTGAGAATTCAGAGCAGCTGCAACTTCGCGTTGGGGTAGCCCAGCTTCCAACATTCCTACTAGTGTATTCATTCTAGATTTCAATGTATGGGCGAAACGGCAAAATTTATAATTTTAGTTTGTTGCTGCTGTGTTATAGCTCCAAGTGAGTACATTATAGAACACAACTCTCCCACCCCCCCAACCCGCCGCTTCACCCCTCCCCCCCTTGATAAAGGTCCCAAATTTCATATTTCCTCTATTTTCAGGAAAACTATACAAGCTAGGACAAAATGGTCAAGGACTAAATTATTTGTCAATAAATTACCTACAAATAAGTACTAACATTCATTTTGATACGAGTTATAGTTTTTAAGCTATGGAGCATCAAAGAGTACTAAAAATGTTCGCTTAGCAGAAATACAACATTTAACACAAAATAAACAATATAATTTATAAATTTTCATAAGAAATGCGTTTTTGTAGTACTTACCTATCTAAAACAAATCAGTATCGTCATTGTTATCTTCTAAAGGTTTGTCGAAGCTACTAAGGTCCCAATGTCTGTCATATGGTGGAACAACGGAATGCAGCTTTGACACATCGACATACTTTTCTGTAGCCTTTTTTTGCAGCTGAATGATATTGTTTTCAGTATCAACTGCAGAGCTTGATCAAAGTATGCATTGAATGCTGACAAGCTGAAGAAGGTGGTCTTTTCATAATAACACCGTATTGTTCTTGAGAGTTGGTCAAGAAGTGAAGTTGAAAATGTTTCGTAACACGATTATACTTTTTTAGGTTTGCTTAGCCCATAGTATGGGGCTAAGCCCCATACTATGCAAGAATATATGTTTCTCCTGCCTTTTTACCTCCTCGCGTTAGGCATCAGGAGTTATTGTATCTTGCAAGTCGATTTTTTATGTTATTGAATAGACTGAACCTTTCCTGTGCCTTAGAATGCCGATATTGTGTAGTACGTCGAAAAGACATTGTCGTAGTGGTTGGGCAAGACATTGATCTGTTGGTTCTTTTACTGGGACTGACTCCACCACGTAAGAATATATTCTACTACATCGGCATTCTACAACAAAGGAAAGGTTTAGTCATTCCTGTTTGGTAAAAAGGCCGACTTGCAAGATACAATAAACGTTTTAAATAACCCGGATGCCTCACGCAAGCAGATAGAAGAGGCAGTAGAAAGATATATCCTCGGATAGTATCATAGTAGGTACCTAAAAAGTATAAACTATATACGAGAGGTCCACTTTTACAAAAACATTGATCTGAAGAACAATACGGTGGTGATATTATCAAAGTTTCCACCTTCTTCAGGAGCTACTTGTCAGAATTCATTATTCAACACATACTTTTCATCAAGTTCAATTATGGCGAGCAAATTCATTCAACCCAGAAAACTGAAGCTGGAAAAAAATAGTAACTTTGTACCCTAATTATCACATAGGCACCAGCTCCACAGTAGTTACTGAAAATAGTATCATGCAGCTGCAAAAAAGGCTACAGAAAAGTATGTGGATGTGTCAAAGCTGCATTCCGTTGTTCCACCATATGACAGACATTGGGGCCTTAGTAGCTTCGACAAACCTTTAGAAGATAACAATGACGATACTGATTTGTTTTAGATAGGTAAGTACTACAGAAACGCATTTCTTGTGAAAATTTATAAATTATATTGTTTATTTTGTGTTAAATGTTGTATTTCTGCTAAGCGAACATTTTTAGTACTCTTTGATGCTCCATAGCTTAAAAACTATAACTCGTATGAAAATGAATGTTAGTACTTATTTGTAGGTAATTTATTGACAAATAATTTAGTCCTTGACCATTTTGTCCTAGCTTGTATAGTTTTTCTGAAAATAGAGGAAATATGAAATTTGGGACCTTTATCAAGGGGGGGAGGGGTGAAGCGGCGGGTTGAGGGGGTGGGAGAGTTGTGTTCTATAATGTACTCACTTGGAGCTATAACACAGCAGCAACAAATTAAAATTATAAATTTTGCCGCTAAAAAATCTAGAATGAATATACTATACAGCTCGAATCATTTCTTCCCGCGTTAAATGACGTCGTGACATAATGGCCGTAGTCGCAAAAGTTACGAATAACAACAGTTAATTTTGTTTTTCAATAAAATCATAAAACAATAAAACAAATTTTTATCTTTAAAATTCTCATACAGTATCACTACACAGCAATCAAAGTGAAAGATTCCCGCCTTTTACGAAAATTCTTTTGTTTCTAATTTTTTTTATTTAAAATTCGAACAACGTTTGATAAACATTCAGCCTACCTATTTACCTCAAAGAGATCAGTACTTTTTTAAAGAAGATTTTACAAATAAAGTCATATAGTTGGCTTGTTCCCTAGACTTTGTTGAGCAAAGCGGTAACTACCCCCATGTGTTTCCTAAAGTTGGAATATCTAAATATACTTAATACACCGTAGCAGGAAATGCGTTTCTTTGCCAAGAAGCCTCGGTAGTTGGTACGGGTTGGTACCAGAGTATATCCCTGTGGAACGCTTACTCGTAATACACAAGAAGTAGCGTTTTCCCAAACTATAAATAAACTAGAATCTTTAGTTTACTTATGGATGATTTATCAATTAAATACTCAATACACCAAAAGTACGCAATTAATCGGTAAGATTGATGCAACATGTAAAAAATCTGCGCGTTAATCTGCGTTACATACATGAGCGACGGGAAACGGAAAGCCGCAAGTCGTATCGTATCGTATGTAGTACAATCACAAAAAAAAATCCATAATTAGGTAGAACAAAAATTTTCTAGCCATAAAATCCTAATCAATCGTTAGTCGTCAGCAAATTCGCCTTTATCTATACTAATATTATAAAGCTGAAGAGTTTGTTTGTTTGTTTGTTTGTTTGTTTGTTTGTTTGTTTGTTTGTTTGAACGCGCTAATCTCCGAAACTACTGGTTCGAATTGAATAATTCTTTTTGTGTTGGATAGTCCAGTTATCGAGGAAGGCTATAGGCCTATATAACATCACGCTACGACCAATAGGAGCAAAGATATAGTGGTAAATGTGTAAAAAACGGGAGAAAGAAGTCACTTTTCCACGCGGACGAAGTCGCTGGCAAAAGCTAGTGTTAAAAATAAAGTTACATAAATCTAAGGACAACATGATAATAATTCTTCAGATGATGAAACCTACCAGCTTTCCGCTTGCCCCCTGCGCCTCGTTATGAAACTCTTGTTACTGGAAGTTACAGGAGGGCTAATAAACCATTTTATTCTGAAGATCACGCGATCCGGAAATGTTTATCGACCTGTCATCGAAAACGACTTGACATGAAACTAACGTTGTCTTTTTGCTGCAAGTATGTTGATACAAAATATCAACAAGAATCGGGCATTTGTAAAGCCATATGGCATCATCTGGAAAATGTCATTTAAAATATAAGGTAGAATCCAATACCAAACAGAACTTTACTCATTAAACGAGTATCTTTCAAAACCCCTTACTCTTAATAATTCGGTCGGTCGGTAATTTTTAAAATTCATAGCTCTTACTTAATGACAACATAATTTCTTACACTCTAATTCAAATGCTTACAACCCCTACTTCTGGATGTTACAGTGGATTTCCCCTTCCTTTGATTCTGAATTTTTACCCATAATTTGTTCAGTCTACATGCTCGTATCTCAAGACCAGCATGAACGCACTCCTCGCCTCGAAGACTTCTTCTGGACAGGCTCAGGAGACGGTCCACCGCCACCTGCGGACCCGCCACTGGCGACGCCTGCTAAGCCTACAGCACCTTATGTTCACACCACTACAGTGCTGGCTACTGTCTACTTGGATTCTTATCCACCACAGGTACAGCGGAATAAAGATGATTATGAATGAAATTGCTTTAACCAACTTTAAGCGTTGTTTTCTACAATTCATATTAAACTAACAATTTAGCTGGTCTGTATAATTGTAAGATCATTGAACTTTTGAATTAGCAAGAATAGGGGTAGGGGACAGTAATTTGTTCTTTTTTTATCCACATTCGTGTGGGTATAATAAACTGGGTACCTATTAGATATCCAATGGAATATTACACCTTGTTTATTATTAGGTACCATCTAAAAAAACCTTGCACTTTTCAATGATCTCTATTGCTTTACACTTTACTTTATACTTTACTCAGGCGGTGACAGACAAAACCACAGGAGAATGTGTGCTCAACTGTGGTGACGCAGGAGTCCCAGATAGTTTGGAGCCAGAAATACCCGATGACCGTCGGTACTGGCTGTTGACTGTAATACAGGGGTCTACACCAGATAGCCTACAGTTGAGACTAGCTAGGTTATACCAAAAAGCTTTTTTAAGGTAACTACTTTATTAACAGCTTCTTCAGTATGCCAGCAATATTAATCATCATTTCCAAAACTCTGATACACCTCTATCATTCCTTTGCAGACAACAGGAAAGACACCTGGGCATTATAAAATCATTAGACGCACCCACTTCAAGAAAAAAACATGACGTTCATTCATTCGTTGTTAACAGAGTCAGCAGTAATATTAACCAAGTACCGTATAGCTCAGAAACACCTTACAGATATCACAATCTTCACAGTTCTGTGGTAGAACCTGTAGAATCCATAAGTGCTACTCTAACTAAAGTTGTCGAAAACACTTTTTCATCTTCTAAAGTCAATTCTTCAAACATGATGTTACGTGTCTACCCTGATGAACATTTAACGTTGATTGATAACGTTGATCCGACGTCTATCATATCAGAAATCAAAGCAACTAGAATAAGCGAAGTTGAATCATGGATACTGGCTACACCTACAGTAGTGTTGAGGAAAAGAGAGATAACAGATCGCGAAGAATTAGAAGATGTTAAAGAAGATTTGATAGATATACCATTGGAAACCGATGGTAGTAATGAGACAATTATATTTAAGAGAGAGATAATCAAACCTGAACAGCAACCACCAGTGCAGGTTCATATACAGAATATTACAGAGGTAAGTTTCTTGTAACATTTTTTAGTGAATTTTATAAGTATGCGAGTATATGACTAAACTACTAGTGTATATACATTTTAGTCACCAGAAACAGGCAGTGTACAAATAGTATACGTAGTCCTGGTTGGTGGAAGAGCAGTCCCAGCAGCAGTCGCTGCCAGAGACATGAGGCTGGTGAGAGATGCTGAAGTGGCTAGAGAACTTGGAGCTGTTGTTACAACTAAGGCTGAGCGTGAGTTTTGCCTGGATACTGGACTATATTAATCGGAATTTTAGCAGTAGATGATAAAATTTCCAATATGGTAGATAAACGAGTATCCTAGTTCTAGCTAGATAAACATACAGACAGGTCAAGTAAACCAAAAGTAGGTGTCATGATGTCATCTAAAGCAAGAAAGGCAGAAGAAAGTCGTTATATTTCTACTAATTTGCACTTAAGAAGGTGCTAACTAACTATAATGAATGACGTGCATAAAACGAAAAAAGTGCTATTCACTATGTAACTATAGACTCTAAAGTAATAAGATAAGCATTTCTGAAACCTAACCAACTAAACTGAGATTGTATTCGCGATGTCGCCAGCAGCGTACCTGAAGGCAGCTGAAGGTCTGGAAGGCGAGGCCGGCACGGGCGGCGTCCACGGCACCGAGCTGTGGGCATTAGCAGTGGGAGCAGCAGTGGCTATACTACTGCTGCTGGTGCTGTTGGCTCTGCTTTGCTTAGCACATAGGTATGTAGCAGGTTTTTTATTTCACCAGTGGCGTATCTGAAGGTTTGTATTGTGAAGCCGGTACGGGTGGCGTCCACTCCACATTATCTAATAGTTATATACGACATATAAAGTTTTAATATAGTTGATATTAAAAAAATATTATTGTAATGTTTATTGAGTAGGAGGAAAGCAATCAAGTCAGCAGCATCACTTCGAGCGTATAGAAATGAGATGATCAGAGAGGCTGAACGCAATCAGCTGAAACAAGTCCACGAAGAAAAGGATGGCAGGGTATGTACCAACAACGATAGAGAAAATAAAGTACAATAGACGGTTCACATTAATGATTGAAATATTCTTGGTTCCAGCTGATAAGTGTGGTGTCTCCAAGTAGAACCAGACCTAGCAGTACTTTACTACCAATTTATAGAGCGGATAGTGCCTCAAGGTAAAAAGAAATAACAACACATTATTGTATGGCCTGTTTAAAATAGTAAAAGATTATTGGTGATTTCGTTACCTAGTTCATCCACAACGTCGTCTGGAGTTTCCGAAGTAGCAGCAGCGTTACGACGAAGACAGAAAAAACCACATGCACTAAGAATGCCTCAGAAAAAAAGAGGTAAGATTCAACTTCCTGATAACTAAAGACTTGTATGAAATTTAGAAACCATCGAAATTTAAACCTTTTTTTCAGTGGGAACAACAGACAGTTTACTAGAAGCAGCTGGTGTGGATAGTTCAGACAGTCAAGCATCAGCTCCTCACACACCCACTTCCTACCTCTCGATGCCATCAGTCAATTCATTTCCAAGGTACAGAACTGTAGCTAGATATAACGCGATGAGCTTTGTTCAAAGTAATTTAGGTCTCTTCTTTAAATTGTTAAGGTCTTTTTACAGGGGCAACATTGTCGAGCCCCTTTCTCGGATATTGGAACCAGTATCAGTTCGTCACCTGGACATAGACTCACCGGTGTCCAGTCCAAAGCAAAGAGAAGATAAACCGCAGGAGAAAAGCAAGGATGTGGTGCCGAGACGTCAGATGCCGTCGCAGCTCGTCCGGCTTGGAAGCATAGATAAGGACCCTGGGGTTATCGGGCCGCTGGTATGGGATCTGCACTGCCAGAGGATCAAAGATGGTAAGAAATTTAAATAGTGAACTTTAAAACCTCACGGATCGATAAGACGCATACGTTCGCGTAAACAAAAGAATGACAAAAGAGATTGAGGTACATCCCGGAAAGATTAGTGCAGATATCTTTGCAGATAATATCTTGAAAACTGCCAAGTAACAGGGAGTGGCAACAAAATGGATATTGCATATACAACAAAACGTATAATTAGTTTCCTAAATAAATTCTATTATTGAAAACTTCTCTGCTCAAGAAGTCCTCAATACGCAGGTACCCAGCATTAGAAGAACATTTATCGTGATTTGTAAATTAAGTTATACTGGCCAACTTAGTCAATGCTTGAGTAGGCAGAATAATGATTTGTGGTAGCTTGCAGCTTGTATGTTCTAAATTCTTGAAAACAAGCAAATAAAAATAAACTAAATATAATTCCTCTTCTCGATTATTCTGAAGCTTAGCTCTTTCATCAGCCCCTTGCCCTGTTACCAGTTTATCTGGGGTCGGCGCAATATGTTCTTCTCTTCCACACTATTTTATCACTCGTCACCCTTAGATAAGGTAAAATATCACTATTGGTATGATATTTAGGGCAGCATTTGGGTCTAGGTTACGTGACCATTTGCTGCATCTATTTTTACATATCAAAGGTAAAACGCACACTCATTTCTTTCAGCATCAAAACCCTCCAGCCCAGCGAAGTCGACCGGCAAGCAAGTGCCGTCACGAATGCGTCAACGCTTCAACGAGCTGATGGACGACGCGTTCACGCTGTTCGGCAGCGCTTCGGGACAGTCACGGGACACACCGGGGGATTCCGAGCGGGACAGCGGGGACAGGCTGAAGAAGACAGGTAATTGATTGAAGTAGATTAAACGCAGGTTTATAAAGTAACATAATTTACATATATAAGGTATGTTTTTAACAGTGTCTTTGTAATACATCATAGAAACAGGACATTTTTTAGAAAATCGAGATTTCATTTTTATTATTTTCTTTAGCAAAGACAATATCATTTTTTAAAAACAACACCCTGACAATTTAAAAAGTTATCAACTTCATCGACTTCGCCTCTCTAAATTCAATGCCCAAACCTTATTTTTCTCTAAGCTTAACCTTAATTAATAAAAAAATTAAATCTAAAAAAAATAATTATCTTAGTCTCCAATTTTCTCAAAAACTAGCGGATAAAACCTCAAAGTGTTTTCTACAAAAAATGATTAATTTATTGTGCTGAATCAGCCCTTTAAATATTATCACTTAAAACGAGGTGACCTTATAGATAGATGTTTAAATACGGGTCCGCGCTATGCGTCAGTGCTTCAACCGAATTAATGGACGACGCCGTCACGCTGTTCTGTTTGACAGCGCTACAGGCCAGTCACGGAACACACCCGGGACTCTGAAAAGGACTGCGAGGGGGAGAACAGGAGAGGAGTCGATATCTTCGTTTCTTTATGAAATTCCAATAAAGGAAGAGAAAGGATGAACTTCAAATTACATAGAAAATGGTGCCTAAAACAAGCCTGTTCGTATGAAAAGTTCACTCTTCTCTTTTGCAGATACAGAGCAACTGGCGCAGGCACGAAATGACAACGTGCGGTTACCCGGCTCCCCTTACACCGCTCTAGACACCGTGAGAGGCCGATCGGCTGGTGCCGGGTAAATATGAGGATTGGGAAAACTATGTATTTTTTGTTACCATGAAATACCCAGGTTGTAGGTAGCAGTTTTTCTCTTCCATGCGTATCCTAGTTTCACTCGTCTTTGATGGAATCATTCACAATCTAATGTGTCATAATGGCTTTGTATCTTGCGCAACCATCTAGTTAAATCAGCCAGTTAATTAAATTAAATGCACCTAGGTACTTTATGAACACATTGTCACCCTAACTTAATATCACAAATTCGTTAATATCATATTTAATTAATGCTACATAACGTTCAGTCATTTGGCTAACGTTTTGTTCAATGACTTGGCTAGATGACGTTCAGCTATTTGATTGGATGCCGGCGTTTCATTAACTGCCTAGGCGATTTAACCAAAAAGGTGTGGCATATCTACTTTTTATCTAATAACAGGGTATACCAGGTAAAAGTTAATGAAAAAAAAAACTCACCTTGCAGAAGAGGCGGCGGTCAACCAGTCGAAGCGACTGCGAGCGTGCGCCCGCGCACGTCGTTCACGCGGCCGGCGACCGAGCGTAGGGCTCCGCCCCCCGCCAGGGCTTGGGGCCCCACACCGCCTCATGTAAGTTCCACTTTATACAACGTGCAGGATGCAGCAGGAAATGGAAACTGAAGCTAAAGAAATATCAAATAGAGTTTACATATTTAGCGAAAAACAATAATAAACTATTGTTATTAAAACTTATTTTGTTTCTTAAAATTTAATGAGATGTGGGTGGTGGGTTGTGGCACTACCCAACGAAAGATCACGCCAGATAACTTCATATGGTACGTCATTTCGTATTAAGTACTTATCTGGCAGATAACATTAACCAGAACTATCTTGAACATTGTGTACTTACTATGACGTCATGAAACAAGCTTTATAATAACAAAGTTCCAATTACTTGCTTGTTCTTTTTACAATGTCTAAGATTTATGTTAAAATACCCGCATCACTCTTTTCTTTTGATTTTGTTTACTATAGCAAAAATATTAATTAAAACCATACCTCTACATTTCGCAGTCCCTCACTGGAATGGCAGGTCCGTCCCGCGTTCCCACTGTCAACCCAGCACTAGTTCTCGCCGAGGGCAGACTTTCTGCAGAAGACCCAGCCATCCCGCTCATCTCCGCCATAAAGAGCGAGATACAACGCATCAAGGAACACGCGCACAAGCCAGAGGCATAAGTTAAGTAGGTAGTAAAATAAGACGGTGATTCTTGGTACTCGAACACCACAACTTTCAGTAAAATGCCAGCAATGTCCAATTAGTAATTCGCTTTGTATACCTCCTACCTAAAAAACAAAAACTAATTGGTATTTAGATTTTGGCTTCATATAAAAATTTAAGTTTCAACAACGGCATTCTTTAATAATGTTAGACGTTTAAATCTTGAAGCTCTTTTGGCCTAACGATCTCCCTTACACAACTGTCCCGCATTGGGCCGCATTGAGTTACGTATTTGGTGGTATTTTCTTTGGCTATCATACTGATTAGTATCTTAAACTAATAATGAGATTTTAGGTCCAAATAGGGTTCATTATTTGTCTATAATAGATAACAATACATCGAAAACACCTTTGCCCGTAAATATGTCCGAAACTACGAGAGTAGACGCCCAGACTCTCAATTGCTCTGATTGGTTGACAATCTAGAGCGGGTTCAATCATATCGGTTTATTTTAGACGTAAATAATTAAGTGTAAGCAAATCTTATTATCTGAGGAATGCTTAAAGTTGTTACGATTCAAGCATAAAACTTCGTTCTTGAGGTTTAATATCTCTAATATTTGATAACCGGTGGATCTCGAATGATATACAAAACAATATTGTTTGTCTCGTTTTAGTATTTACATTGAAAGTTACTCTCTTTACACTATTTTTGTAAGTTAGTTACCTATACTTCAAAGTAGACAAAATGTACTTAAAAGTTATTTCCAGCTATTATATTTTATTTTAAATTTTACATTACATACATATCGTATGTATGATGTTTTGATATTATTGTTTACCTTTTTTGGAATTTTTTAACCCTCTCGTCTCGTTTTTGTAATATGTTATTCATACAGATTTTACATTAGTTTGTTTCTTTTGTAAATAATATTAATTAATTATTACAACACTGTAGGTACTTTTAAATTAGTGTTTAAAGGTAGCGTAAATATACTAAGTAGGCCCTATTTTATTATGTGTAAAATCCGTAGACACACAATTTAGATTTTGATGCCAACTCTACATAATAATTTGTAAACCTAACTATTTACCAAACCAACTTTTTGAAAACAATGTTTATGAACTTTTGAAATAAACTTGTTTAACAGATAATGTAGTTTACTTATTAAATAAAAATCCAAAGTAAGAATAATGTGCAATCTTTATTTTGTACTTAATAAATTTGCGATACAAAAGATCTACACTCTCTACTCAGTTCTAGTCATATTTACACAATTTACATAGGAATTTTAAGAACAAGACGGAATTCAACCAACATTCACTTATTTTACTTAAATTAATATTATACATCACAATTCGACAAATTTTCAACAATTTTACTTAGGTACGTAACTGATAAGATGGTAGTAGACATGAGTAATAATTATTTTTTTGTAAAAATGTATGTTAAAAATAATATAAATAAATCACATTGCACATAACTGCTTTAAAAGTCGGTAAAAAAAAATCAAATCGAAGAGTTAAAACGGTTTAAATTGTTTTACATATCTCTCAGAGACAACATTGATAAAAAAAATTATATTGGCCTGTTTCCTAATAGGTACATTAGACATCTTATTGATATCTAAAAATCAATGGTATAACTATTCTATGCTGAAAGTGCTTCTTGCAAATCAGTGTTTACTTACATAAAAAATATGAAAAAGAAAATAATGGTACTGATGGCGACATAAAAGTTAGCAGTTTCTAAATATCGTTTATGAAATTACCCTTTCAAACTTACATTATTGGACAACAAAAAAAATATATCACCGAAATCAGTGCGATCATAACCGCAACCAAGCATTATTCAGTCATTCACTATAATAACTTCACTAACAAATACACTATGAAAATTTTAAGTGTCCGTACACTCACCAATATTTTCAACAGTAAAAATTACATCAAAATCAAAATAAATAATTACACGATTTTGGCTACTAGGCATCAGTGGACAATTGCGAGAGGATGAACGAAACAAACTATCTTACAATTTTCATATTCACACTATCACATAAGACTCCATAACCATGATCATACTAAGACTGTGATGCTATCCCTTGAGATATGTAAAAGGGGCTAACTTTGGAAATAAGGCCTCTTTTGGTGGTAGGTACATATTTGGTAGAGTCTAGCCATCATACTTAGCCTACTTCAAAGTTTTTTAGTACTTTAACCGTTAGCCTAGTCCATAAAATCCAACCTAGAATACGTAAATAGACAAACAGCATAACTATTGATGGTTCCGAATACAATTAAATAAAATTCTAGTGTTGATTTGAATACTCTAGCTAGTGTTTGTATTAACACTAGATATCAAGGCGACCAAATCTCCGATTACCATTCGATAAGTAAATAATCACGCGAGTGTAAGGTCCGGTCCGTTTTATTTGCTTGTAAAATATTGTATACAATCTTTCCATAACTTTTATAATAATTGCAAATAAATCAGTGAATCAAACTGTTTGACTTTTTGATTTAAAAATACCTCAGTGTTAAAAACGATAATTTACCTATGTTAGTTTTGTGATTATCTTATTTTAAAATTAATAATTTCGTCAAACATTAATGTCAAGAGTGTTTACAATATTCGACAAGCAAATAAAAACGGACTTTAATATCATATTTATCGAATCAGTGTTTGGTCTTTCTGGCAGTAACGTTATGATTTGTCGAAGGCCACTGGCGGCGTGGAGTCCGCGTCGTCACAAAAATCGAGCGGATTATTGAAGATGTACACGGAATTTATTGCAATCTAACATTAGATGTATTTACATAGCGACATATTCCATCACTGCAACTCCTGTTTACGCCCAGGAACAACATCTTGGCCTTAATAAAAACTATTGTTAAACCCTCACCGATGTGTTTATCAACATTCTTTTGTATACGCGACCGCCTGCGGCATAGCCATCCCTGAGCGTTTAAAAAGTTACTCGCTAGCAATTGAGTCTCTAATGTTAGGTCAATTGATAAAATACTGGCTGTCTTACATTTAGACAAGATTTAAACTTTGTAATAAACACCGCAAATATTTCGTGGTTTAGTCCTCATGTCCCTTACATACGCTTCATGCACGAGTGAGACTTAGAAACAACCATAATACGAGTATCATTAAGGCCAACTGAGATATTTATGGTTACTTGTCTGTAGTCTTAATGCATCTTAAAAGCAGGTCTACTTCGTGAGTTCACACAAAGAAACAGCACATCGTGGCAGTATCACTTAAGGCCAGTTGTATTATTAAAGGTTACTTGTCTTTAGTCTATGGCCTGGCCGATGGCATTTTAAAAGCAGGTCTACTTCACAAAGAAACAGCACATCGTGGCATTCGTGGCAGTATCACATAAGGCCAGTTGTATTATTTATGGTTACTTGTCTGTACTCTATGGCCAATGTTTTTGTCTATGGCTAGGCGGACTGGAGAGAGGTGTGCGGCGCGAGCCGTCGCCATTGATTCTGTTGCCGCTCTTGCGTTTCTTCGTCCTGTTGAAAATAATACATCAATGTGACTTTATACTTATTTAAAACATGATAAGTATAGTTAAGTTTAGCCTGTAAGCATCCCACTGCTGGGCAAAGGCCTTAACTCAAATGTGAGGCAGTATGAGCCATACTCCACCACGAGGGCTCAGTGCGGATAGGCGGAGGGGTGTTTGCAAGGCAAGCGACCAACCTTGCTGTAAGATTTTTATCAAGCCGCCCATAGGGCCTCTGACTAGGCTTAACGACTAATACCAATCGATATTAGCCGGGACCAACGACTTTACGTGCCTTCCGAAGCACGGAGATGCTCGTGATATACGTCACTTATATGGTCGGAGTGGTTACCCATCCAAACACCGACCGCGCCGTAAGTTGCTTAACTTCGGTATCTACTACCAAAGCGCTGCCACCACTGCGCTACGAGCACCTCCGAGATAAGTATAATAGGTAGTATTTTACACAAAGCAAATGTATGAAACAGATTAGTTACGGAACAAAATGTATTAATGTGAGAATTATGGGGAAAATAAAACCGCAAATCTATCGCATCAGCAAGTAGGGCAAAATCGTTCACTGAATTAAAAATTAATGATATAGTTCTGTGGGAGCTGAAGATAATGTATCACTCATTTTTATTTAGCCCAGCAGTCCAATATCACAATCTCACTTATTACTTCATATTCTTTTAGTTCAATTGTTAATAAATCGTGTACGGATTTATTTAAGACTGCGCTACTGAAGGACTGAACTACTGAGCCGTATTGAAGGATAGTGAACGAGCGATAAGAAAGAACTAGATGGCTGAAGTACTTCAATTGAAGCATTCATTCAAGAACTACCCAACTTGAGCTGACAGCATAAATAATAATAAAAGTTGTTACTGATTTAAGTTTGTTGGGCAAAAAGAATAGTATTGAAGAGGATATGACATAAATTATACAAACCTGTATGATCGTGATGGAAACTGTGTCGGGTTTCATGTCTTCTAATTGTTTCAGGTCTTCTGAAATGTCGACATTCTCCATGTCCCTGTTAAAACAAGATAGAAAATATCTGATTAAAAATAACGCTTTTAACAAAATAATACTTTTGGTATTTTAGCAACTTGTGTACAACATAGTTTGTTGTCTTTAAATAAATAAAAATCCATTTCCCGATTTTCTGTAGCCCCCGCATACAATGACTTATTTATTTACCTCACACAAGTATCCGATATTGTTGCGTCATATTATGAAATACTTTTTTGTTTTAATCAGTCAGGTGTCAAACGACTGCCGGGAGTCGCATAATAATGGAATTTCTATTGTGTCTCGTTCACACATACTTGACGAGTTAAAATATCTTGGAGTACAAATAATGACAAAATGAGGCGCTTACTTTTTGCTGCCAGAGTGGAATCGTCCGCCCTCGCCTCGTATCCTGTTCATTGCGTGTCTATGCCGCGACTCGTGCAAATATTTCTGAAAATTACATTAACAATGTTTGTATTTAATTTATACAAATACGTCAGATGATTTAAGTATAAAATATAGGTACGACTGAATATTCTTTGTTTGGATTAAAGACTGTTTGATTTATAAATTTGTTAACGATTTAGTGTTGTTTGATATCAAAGGTTTAAAAAAAATCTATTGACTTTAAGAAACCGATAAAGTATGTTCCACTAGTCGCTCACGACCGAAACGCCACTTTTGCTGATTCACTTGACGACAGCGATCTGGTACTGGGGCGGCGAAAACGTCATTGATGACGTCAGGACTAGAAACTCACGGTGACCTTTCTCAAGAGATGGGTCGTAGTGAGCGTTCCACTTCACGATCACAAAACGTGGAGAACGTGTAACGAGAAAACGAATGGTCGTGAGCGCTGCCGTCTAGCTAGTGGAACGAACTCTTGCTCAGGTTGAAGCTGCAACATGTTTCTTTGTCTGTCTCTCTAGATGTGCCTCGTTAAGCCGTCGGTCCTGCGCCTGATCTCTCTCCGGTCGTGTCAGATTGCTGTCCCATCGGGCTACGAGAGTGAAAGGAATAGAGAGTGCACCTGTGTTTGCGCACACACTTGTGCACTATAATATGTCCCGCGCAGTCGGTTAGTCGTTGTGACTGGCCACTGTAATCAAAATCGGCTAGGAGGACGATTATTTATTTATTAAATGTGCGTGTGTGTATGTACTCACAGGCCGCTCCTTAGGTATCTTGCCCTGCTCGTGCAGCCTCGCCCTGGCGGCGCGGCGCTTCAGTATGCGCTTGTACTGGCGCGCGTTCACGTACAGCAACGGTTCCTCGTCGTCTGCGCTCGCTTCTGCTGTCGACGTTGTCGCGGCGGTCGCGCCCGAGTTGCCGTTCACCATCTGGAATGATATTTGTGCTTGAGATCAAGACTTTTTTTTGCTTCACTTACCCATTTTTGTAACTATACTAGTTTCTGCTCCAAATTGTTCTAATAATACCTAAATTGTGCAAGGACGAGAGCGAGCGAGCGAGACGCGAGCTTACTGACCTCATTTATTTGTTACACAATACAGAGTAACTACAAATTTGTCCACATTTTAATGCATCGTTTACCATTGTTTCTAGCTCATTTTGATTTCTCAAGCGATCAAAAGATGACAACAATTAGTATGTTTTTTGCGATTTAAGACCTGATATTTTGTAGACTAATAATCTCAAGTTCTTACTATTATTTCCAAGACATCCTTACAATCGTAGTTATAAAATTTACAAAGCACTTCATTGATTTGACTGATATTCTATATAGTCTGTTTTTCTCTGCTAGTCGAATATTGCAAACAATCTTTTTTGAACTTTTAAAATCATATCAGCGAATAAAATTAATTAATTAATCAAATGAATTAATGAATTTGATTGAAAATGATCTCAGATAAACGATGTCACTTTTGTAGGTTGAAAGTTGTGTGTTCAAGAAAATTCAAGATTGTTTACGATATTCGACAAGCCGAGAAAAACGGACTTTATGTTAACTTACCATAACGATGTTGGGCTGGTTGACAAGCTGCTGCTGCTGCACGGCGTTACTGACGCTGGCCACTTGCACCAGATTGCCGTTTAGGTTTATCACTATTGTGAAACAAAAAAAAAATTGGTTGCCTGTAAAGTCGGTATACGGGCGAAAGTTTTACGTGACAACGACTTTTGATGTCTGTCTCTCTCGCTCTTAGGCGGGCTAACCATGCCCGAGTGGAAGGGACGCGTGCCTCTCACTCGCTCTCATTGTGAGCGCATAACGTGAGCGGAGCGTAACGCAGTTTCTTGAAGTGTCACCCGGCAAACCAATTTATAAGACGTTGTCACGTCAAAAGCAATTCATTTCATTATAGGACGTTGTGGCTCGATATTAAACATGCGCCAAATCGTTTTTACTGTACCGTTACAATTACTTTACGACGGTTTTACTCGCTTGCGACTACGTAAAAAAAGTCCATGCAAAATTGCACAGCGCCCCTGGCGGTCACTTGAAGAACTAAAATTTTCCATACAAAAAGTAACGTCGTCGCTAGCGAGTAAAACCGGCGTAAACTCATGGTAACGGTACTGTAGTGAAATGAGTGCTATAGTTCAGAGGGAACAGAAGACATGTATAACTCATCTATTTCATTTAGCTCAGTAGATATACTACCACAATCTCACTCACTACTCACTTTAATTCAGTTCAATTGTTAATGTATCGTGTATGTGATTATTCTTATGACAAAAAGCTAATCAATTTGAAGATTTCGACAAATAAGCACTGATAAGCACTTACCAACAATAATTCGAAAATAATATGAAACATTATTTTTAGGAAGTTTTTACAGATAAAACTAGCCAGAACTTATAGGATATCGTACAACATCCTTATCTGAGTAAAGAAAGAAAGAAAGAAAATGAATTTTATCAACCAATTTTTTCTTTACATTGAGAGTTTAATATTACAGAATTGAAGACTTATTGACTAAAAGTGGGTAAGTACGCTAAAGTAGAGATAAATATATTATTTTACGCTTTGCTGAGTGGGGACCAATTTGGTTTCACATCATAATTGTATTATTTTATTTTGTATTTTAAGTTAACATCTTCAGATATGGTTTTACTTTTGTTTTTCTGTTATGTTGATGTGTACCAAATAAAAATGTCTTTTTCTGGCCATGGCAGAAGCAGAACGTATACCTCGATTTTCCGCAAGTGCCTTTGGTGGGTACAGACAAGATAAACAATAAATTAAGGTACAAATGCTTGTAAAGAACACTTGTATTGTCTTACCAGTAGGTTGGTGCATGATTTGGTGTTGATCAATGGTGGGTTGTGCACTGGCAGTTGGTTGATAGAGGAAAGTCTGTCCGTCCGGTGTCTGTACCAGTTGCATTGGCTGCATGTTGTTGCCGGCTCCTGAAATAACAATAATACGAATTAAATATATTTGGTTCACTGTGCAAGGTACAAACTGAACTGTTACAGGTTACACTAAATGATTTCTTTATAAAATTGAAACTGTTACACTAACATGATATGATTTCTTCTTCATCAAAAACCCAATTAGAGTTACCTATTTAATGAGTTATAAGAGAAGAAGCTCCTTACGTCCCTAAATGTGAAAGTATGTACCTATGCATTTTTCGTTTGCACCTTATAAAGGATGGATCGATTTCGATTAATACCATGATAATTATTGAAGTCAGTAAAACTTACCTTGCAGGCTGGATATTGGCAGCACCTGCAACTGTTGTATTTGTTGACCATTTGGTGTTGCTACCTGTAAATATTTAGACTTAAAGAAATATTTGCTGTACCTATTTTTTTATACCACAAACCTGTTGTTTATTATGAATTCAAATAAATGAAAACTATAGCTTTTACAGCACACTTATACAGTGTTTAACTCGTCAAGTATGTGTGAACGAGACACAATAGAAATTCCATTGTTATGCGACTCTCGAGAGTCGTTTGATCCCTGACTGATTAAGAGACAGACCATAACACAACAATTAATTTTACTTTTGCATGCATATTTAATTCAAGAGAGTTCTGATAGATAAGTGATGTATGATGAACTGTTATTAACTATTGGTTCTGGTACTACTACCTGGATTTGTGGTGTGTGTGTTCCAATCTGATTGCATGTACAATTTGGAAAAAGAGTTTAAAAAATATAACCAACTTTTTTAAAGAAATATTATAAATAAAGTAAAACTTATACAAAGTGTTTACCTGTATTGCATGGCCTGTAGTCGGTATAGTATGGACAACTATCTGTTGCCCGTTGGGTCCCTGAATCATATGTGGAGAGTTATTCATCTGGACAACTTGCAACTGCTGGCCATTGATGGTCATCACTTGTGTGCCATCGGAACTCTGTATTTGTGCGTGCTCCATTATTGAATTACTGGAATATAGAAAACTAATATCATTAACTTGTTGCCCAGATTATACACACTTTGAAAGGACTTAATTAATATTATTGTAGGCACAAAAATTCCAATTACCTATGTTCTGACAGGAAAATAAATAACAAAGATTTATTATTATTTCTTTACGAAGTACTTTATAACCAACCAGTTTTACACATAAAAAGTTACTTTCCAATCCAAATGAACAAGGAAATGGGAAAAAATAGTGTTTTGTTTTAATTAATTAAAGTTGATTCTATCAAGAAGGTAATGCAGGTATATACACTTGGGCATCATATAGAAACTTGTTGTGGAGGTAAAAGTGATTACGCTTAATGTACCTGGACTAAGCAGATATTTCGTATAAAATGTTATCGTATGTTCTGCAATACCTTCATCATTCTAGATAAATGCAACACGTCACTATTACGAGGCCAAAGTAAGCCAACGTAACCAAAATGGCTGCTTCTCAAGTAATTTCATAAGACATGTTGTAGATATTTAACAAAAAGCCGACACTCTGGTAATAAATAAAACTTATTTGATTTATCGTCGCAAAAGGAAAATTCGCCGAAAATACAACAAACTTACATTGAGATCTCTTACTGGTTTTTCAATGATTGGTTGACAAAGGATAGACCAATGGCCGAAGTCAATGATCGCAGGAACGCAGTAGATTGGTTCGGCGCATTACCACTCCCAAAGAAGCGCGGTTGCTCGGCTATCCAATCGTTCACGTAATTAATGTTTTGTCTATGGTTGATTTCAAGTTGTCCAGTGAGGCTGCCCTATTGATCGGAAAACTCAACCAGTCAACTTTACTTGTAAAAGTAGGAGGAGGAACCGGGTTGTACCGGGTCCGCCGACACCATTAGTTTCAAGCGGCGATTAAGTAAGCAGGATTTAAATAAATTAAAAAGTAAACTCTACATTATTTTTATTTTTATTTCCTCTACCTATAAAACGGGAATTACATGGCATAACTCAATGTTCTTTTAATAGTCCATGAAGTGAGTGGAATACTGGATTTAATAATTTTGATGATGAGCATTACTGCATTTTTGTGAGGGGGGAGAGGGTGAGGGAGGTGAGGACATGCGGCAGAACTAATTGTTAAAATTGAGGCCTATACTTTAACATAAACCACCATTTTAGTAGAATTTACTTAGGCTTGGTAACATTTTCCGAAAATACCATAAACTACAAAATCAAACAGCCATGGTGTGGTGATGTTCCGTTATCCAGTCGATTAAAAACCATTAAATGAAAAAGATTATCGATTATCATTCGCATAGTATATGCATGCAGTATTTCTTAAATCAGCCTTAGATAAAGTACAAATGTACATACGTCACTTATATCATATTATTATCTGCAACTTGCAACTTCACGTAAAAAGACTACGTCAAAAGAATGGTATTGAACAGTGGTGGACGGTGGTACTCAACCTTTTTTCTAAAAACGTTTTAGTAGTGATAGTCCGGGCCGCAACATGAAACGCACAATAAGTCTTCATATTAAACAGGTTTTTCTGTGGTAAATCGCTCTTAATTTTACTCCTTTTTAAAACGCTAAAACTTATAAGGACAACGCTGAAAAAAATGTATTACAGTATAATAAATTATATATTATTTTACATATGTTTGGACACAGTTAATACACCGAGTCTGATCATGGTTTCAGTAACTGGCTGCATGCAAGCTGGCTACTACGATGTTTTCATACGATGATATCGAGTACTCGAACATATTGGTAAGGCAATTTAGTTAGTAGTATATTTACATGCACATCCTTGGTAGTTGACTGTGTCAAAATTGACAAACTTTCTGCAATGTTCGTTCTTTGATTCGTTCAATTAGGACAGGTGGATGTTCAGCGAAAAACAGCCAATCTAAGCGCTAAGGTTTAAAATGGCGAACTATTAAGTGCTCAGCGCTGCCAACTAAGTAAAGTATTTGCTTCCAGCAGCAGCAGAACACGCTGTCCACGCTTATATGCAATAAGCTTATGTGTGCGTTTATGTTGTTTTGTTTGTCAGCGCGCAAAATTAAGTAAGCAAAAGTGTCCCTGGGCTCCTGGGGCAGCAAAACAACTGACATTAATGTAAGCGCCACTTATAAGTGCTTACAATGGCTACTTTCTGCTTCATTCATTCATTCAGTCAAATAGCTACACAAAATTACTCTTACTAATCTGTGACAAAATTTGTGTTCACAAAAAGGGACGCTTCTATATTTATTGAAATTCTAGCCAATAATTTAAAGCCAGTATTCGCGAATGCTATTTTATCAGGATTTCGTAAGATGAATTCGACAATATCCGAGGATTTGTCCCCAGAACTTGTTGCATTGGAATTAGCAAAGTGCACTCGTAGGTTATGTTTTAAATTTCGAATTTTGTTTCTTTTGTTTTGTGTTCATTGTCATGTAAATATTGACGTTCTTTTCCTTTCAGAAAACATATTCTCAAACAACCGTAATTTGGTTTTATTACACAAAGAGTTGTTGGAGATAAATCTATCAGTGACTGCCTATATTGAAGAGAGCCATCGTCGATTGGCTGGTCTACGATTGGACTTGGCCCACGCGGCAAAGGATTCTCATAGTGTTGTGGAAGTGCTTTCAGACAAATGTAAGTGCAGTAACTAACACTAGGATTAAGTGTGGTGAAACCTTAAGGTGTATTTTATTTATTTACCTGGAACAGATTCTTATTTATTGTTTGTTTCAGAACCATGTCACAGTCTACTTCAAACATTCGCAAACACAACACAAGATCAACCCCTCAACAGTCATTAGCAGAAAATCCCAAATTAAATGATCGGTTGCGGACTAAATCATTCACATCATGGTACAAACAGATGATTGATCATGATCGACAAAATCTCATTTTGTATTTGTCTGATGATGTCATATTAGAATGGTTTGGAAGGACAATCAAGACCAGGAAAAAGGTATCATCATTCTTGAAACATGACATGCAGTGTTCCAGCCATGATTTTGTCACAGTTCAGGACATAGAAAAGATGCAAACTCGTCACGAAAGATCTTTAAGGTGTGTATTATGTTATTTGTATGGTCTATTGAAATAAATTTGAACTTTAACTTACTATTAGGTAGTTTCGTTTTAACCTTTCCCTTTTCCTCTATAACAATTTGGTTTTTTAATATTACTGCTTTATTGCATACATAGTATTAAATTCTAGTGATCCAATCATTCAATTTCAGAAAAGAAGAGAAAAGTGATGGATTATGTAACTCTCCTGAACTTGTTAGGAAAACAGAACGTAAAAGGCGAATTTTAAGGTCAAACTGCAGTAGCCCTGAGTGGGCTGAGGGCTGCCAGCCTCCAGATGATGTAAAAGTCACTGACAACAAAAGACACAAAGGACACAGCTACAACAAAGATGATCTAGATGAAAGAAGTTACTTTGTCAGCCAGAAAAATGGTGTAAAAAGGGGTTATGAATCTGAAGAAAGTGTGGATTTTAACAATAAAGGTGATGGACTCTTAGGTAGACGTTTGAAACGTAGATTGGTGCCCGTTACACCTCCCAATCAAGAGCTGGGTCAAGGTGACTGTCTTCCATCAACCAGTGCTGACTCAGATAAATCACATGATGCTTTAAATGCTCAACTGCCAAAACTGTATGTGGAATGCAATGGCTACATAGAATTTAACAGAACAAAAAACAATCGGGACACTGATTCAATGAAATGGGAGAGGAAATGTAAAATTCAGATATGCTATTCAGAAGATCCCTTAAATATTGGGGAATACATAATTTGGGCTGTGTATTACACTGATGAAACTAAGTGCCGTAGAAATCTCTTGCCAGCTTTTGAAGAGGTGGCGAAAGAAGAAGAATTAAAGAACAAGGGCTAGCACAACAAAGGGCAGTGAAAAACTATTCACTCTTGAAGTGACATTTGTTGGATAATTTTTATTTTTTAACTAGTTTATTAATTATGGTACATACATTTTCTTTTGACTATACTAAAGACACAAAAATGCATTTTCATAGCATTTTATTTTTATACTTGGTGCAACCATGCAACTTCATTTGTGGTACACCTTATATGAAAGGCTATAATTTTTGTTAGAAGAATTTGTTATTTTTCAAAAGTACCCAGAAAACCCTGTATGTTACTGCCTACTTATCTACAATAAGTGGATCTTATTGTTTTTAATTCTATTTGAAGTTATTATTTTGAAAATAGTTCTCCATTTATATGAGAAATTGCATCAAAATATGAAATTAAAAAGCAAAAATCTAGGTTTTAAATAGCCATTGATTACATTTTGATGCCAATATAATTTGGGGAGATTTTTATAATGGACACAGATGATGTGATATGAAAATTGAATTTTTCTATAAATATAGCATTTATTTTTATACTATTTTATGATACGATAAAAAGTATCTTATACTATGTGACTATGCTGTAGCCATTATATGAATTATGTGGAACATTAATGTATTTTACAACAATTTAGTATTTTAGCTACACTTTGTCACAAACTTCACAAAGCTGAACAAACAGATGAAATGAAAAATGGAATAGTATTTTTGTGATTATATTTGTGAATTGGATTTCATACAAAGCATATTACAAATTGATAATTCTAAAATTTAGTTTCTTTCATAACTCAAAAGTTTAAAAAAAGCCTTTTCTGTATACCGCTAAGTTGTTGAGCTAGATTAAACTAGCTAACATTTCTCTGACCACAGTAATACTTTATATGAGTTTGATTAGATCTCTTTAATTATTTCCATTCTATTTCCAATATACCACCGACTTAGTTTCTTGTACTCATTAGGTGTAGTTTAGATTAGTTAGATTTAAAACTATAGATTTAATCATAGGATAGGAATTTAATTATGGAAAATTCGATATACCTAATGCTGTCTTTCTACTTAAAACTTTATAGTGCCTCTGGTGTTTAGCTTTATCCTAAAAATAGGTAACTAGATTTATATGAACAATTTTGTAAACCCTTTGGGCTACATAATTTTGTTACTAATTCTGAATTTTAAGTCAAACACCACTCAAGTCTAGACAGCCAAAATGTTAAGGACAACAACCAAAGTTAAAAGTGTGAGAATTCACACACTTTTCAATCGATGTGTCATAATTATTAATCACACACACATAAATGTAAGTCCACTGATAAATGTATTAAATCAGTGGACTTAGTTTTTGTGTGGGAAAAGAGAAAACGACTATGTTCATCCCAAAGTTCTACATTATTTCTGCTCTAATGGATGCGCATGCACACCTTTAGTCCTAGGAGTCCTAACTAAATATTATCCATGATTCACGCCAAATCATTCCCACGAATTCTTACTATTAGCACAGAAATAGAAAACATATTTAAACTATATTTTTTGCAATAATTAGAAATGTTTATGTATGGATTGTAAATGAGATTTGCAAATAACAATTTGAGTGTCTATTATTAAGTTTTATGTTGTTGTAGTTATTACTTGTAAAGTAATAGAAATGATAGATTTTTGTTTGATTATGGTAGAAATGTATAAGACGAAATAAAACTTGTTTAGATTATTATCTTTTTTTATTTAAAAACATTAATTCCTTACAAACTTTCATTAGCTTCTTATAGTTTTCTAAATAAAATATATCCGATTGTCTGGGTGGTTAATTCTTTTAAGGGTCGACTCGATGGTCCAATCAAAATCGGTTGAGCCGTTTTAGTACTCTAGTAATATCAATAGTAGGGGTGGCGTATAAATTATGTACCTATTTTCCTCCTTAGGGACCACAGGATCCCAGCTCACGGACCTTTGGAAGGTGCAGGCAGGCAGTGATCATGTAAGTAAGGTGTATGCCAAACATAGAGCCAAAGTCCCATTTAAGGATGAAAATAATATAAAATAAGGGTAGGTTGTCTTAGATGCTATCTAGATGGACTGACTAACCGGAAATACTTATGTAGGGGGAGAGACTAGGTTCACACCAATTGTCTTTGTATTATGAGAGTACCTACAAGACAGACAACGATTAAAACGGGAGTGATTCCCTTAAATACATATAAAATTGTAAATACTTGGATAGGTACAAGTCCTCATGCTTATCTATCACACAAACAGAAATAATTCGATATTATTATTAGGTACCTAATAATGTATACGGTATTTATTTATGTATGACTGGTAGACAATGCAATATGGCGTCAATATTGTGGGTGGGTGAGTGGAATGAGAGTACGACAACACGCACAAGAACACCCTGGGTTCTAAAATAAGTTACGTAGGGAAGTATACACAAAGTTCTCTGTGGTGGTGTGGTGAGAGAAGGCAGGCTAGCCTTTAATAATCGCCATATAACAATTGCTTGCGCGCGTGTTATATACGAGTATATGTTAATGGTAATGCGGTGGCAGTGATTACATGCTCAGTGGGTGGCCAGACAGAAAGTTCAAGACCGTAACTACACAGATAGTGTCCTTGCCCGACTCCTGGGACAGTGTATATTACCACTGTCTTTTCAGTGTCCTCAGAAATCATTATTTGAGTAAGATTAAATCCTTTAAGTTTTTTCCGAAATAAACGATAAATGGCGAGAAGTCGCGAGTGAGAATGCGTGCTTCGCTGCTCGCAAACTTGGCGGGCGAAACGTCTGCACTTTCTTGTGTAATAATAAGCAATAGCAGCTCTCTCAAAACAAAAGCAAGTCGAACAAAACAAAACAACTGAACAAATGAAAACAAACGTTTATGTACTTAGGTAATTTAATCTTCATAGCATTCAATAACAACTCCTTAGTGAGTTGGTAAATATAGAGTTCCTTAACTTATAAAAGTTGTAATAGAGGCTACATAAAGTAGAATAGAAGATCACAGGATAAAAACATAAGAATAATACATGATAAATAATAATCTCCACCATTTCTCCAAATTATTTACCCATATAAAGTTATTTCCAGATTTGTCTTATATAATAGTTTTGTATTTAAAAGTAAGTCCTTGATTTATTTTGGAACAGCATCCAACATGACACACCATATTTATTAAAATAATGCTAAAATGCATGCTGGCATAATATGTGTGCATGTTTATAAATATTTAGAATAAGACATAATCCAGATAATAGAAATGAAGTCTAAAATTATAAATAAATGAGATGTATAAGGTTTCAGTGGTTTTTGTATCAATATTTTTTCAGATCTATTCCTAACCATCTACATATGTGGCACCATCATGGCTATTAATAACTTATTATAATTGCACCCTGCCTTACTTGCTGTCAGCTGAATTGACTATCACATTTAGCAGTCACAAGAAAATAACATCATTAGGTTTTTGTTCTGCACATTATTATCTTGAGCACTTAAAAGCCAGAATGCTTCACTAATAAAAATTAACAGCTTAAAAATTTTAAAACAATTTAAACAGCACAAAAAATAGCAAAATAATTTGTACCTCATAACAATAACTATGTTCATTCATTCCTATCCAAAATTATAGCTATAAATACAAAAGGGGTGACAACTGACAACATTAATTAATGAACAATTCAATACACCTCATTCATAACAGGTGTGGTTTTCTTTACTAGTTTACAGTCTTTAATCTTAATTTATATTTGAGTTAACATTTTAATGAGTCAATATCTCTTTGGGGGCTTGTATGTATTATGTTATGAATTTCTAAAATTTCTAACATCTTATCAAAAATTTATTCACATAGTAATTATCATTGTATAAACAAATTCAATACCAAAAGGCCTTATCACAAATTCAATATGTAACTAGAGGCCAACCATAATGCCACTTCATGCAACTGAGAGGACGGAAGGTGAGACATGGTACCTTATTACATGTATTTTTAATGTACTTATAATGGCAAACAAAACTTGTGCGTATTCTAACGATTATAATAACATACAATATTTTATGGTTAGCCTCAAAAATAAATCTAGCTACAATATACATTGCATTGTAAAAAAACTACTACAGTCAAACATGAATTTATGTGGTAAACATTTAAATTCTACAATTAGAGTATAGGTTGGCAAAATACTGTAACTATTTACTGTAATTGTGCATCAAAATCATTTCCATCATTTAAGGCATTAACATCCTCTAATTCTTCTTTAGCATCATTGTCCAGGACTGGCTCATTGATAGGGTTATGGACATTCAGTGCTGGGCTGAGCTTTGGAGGTTCTGCAGCTGGAGTTATCTTTGAAGGCGCAGCAGCAGCACTCTTTGTTGTGAGAGAAGACTTCAATTTCTCGATTTCTTTCTCTAAATCAGCTATCTTCTGCTTCCTTTCAGCTAATTGAGCAGTCAATGTATCTTTTTCAAGTCGCAACGTATCAAGTGTTGCAGACTTACTTAGCTGCAGGTTTTGTAGAGACTGCAATTCAGTCTTACACATTTCCATGTCGATGATCGTGCGGTTCACCTGTGTCTCAGATTTTGCTAGTTTGTTTTTAAACAAAGATAATTCCTCGCCAAGTTTAACTTTTTGTTTATCGAGACCGTTGAGTTTGGAGACATACCCATCTCTTTGCTCCAAGAGCGTCAGGGACTCTTCCATGCACGAAGTTTGTTGTTTTGAACATTCTTGCAGTTGCGTACTGATTTCAGCCATCCTATTTCGTAATTCAGTCTCTATACTCCAGCTGTTAAACAGTGAAAGTATGAGCAAAATGCATACGGCAAACACAATGTACATTGGCCAACGACGCATGTTTTCAATACCCATATCTTGTCGGTTACAGCGATTATTACTGAAATGTAATATATAAATAAACTAAAGCACTTTATTTAAAGTAATCGTTCGTAGAAATCTTGACCAGTATAATACAATGATACAAAAAATATGATTCAAATACTATCGACCACTATCGACAGACACAAAAAAACATACACTAGAAAATTTTACAGTTGTTGACGGCTGCCAACTGCCAAATTGACATCATGACATGATTGACATATAAACCTTTTTAAAAACTACAAGCAAATATAACGGCCTTAGCCAATTAAGCTTTAGGCCTAGCCAAGCAAGCCAAGTTAAGGGTGAAGACATAAAGAAGCAATCGGTTCTTTTAGCCGTACTCTTGAGACTTTGCCAAGATTTTTGAATACCGCCATCTCTTTCCCTAGGACGGTAAAAAATATCTTCCGACTCGAGTCTTACTTCATTTGTTTTTTTAACAAGTTGGTTCTTTGAGTTCTATTCTAATTCTTCATGAAAGTTATTTCTTTGACCTACGAACCTTTGATCAATAATCCTTCCTTCCTTTTAATCAAGATTGATTAAGATTCGAGGAGAAAGGCATCTAGAGATTAGCTTATAATTTCCGATAATATGGCAACACCGTGTGGAGATCACGTGACTACATTCAGAGAATCATAGACAACAGTTCCTCATCGACTTCTTTGGTTTATAGCCACGAGGTTTTTAGAAATATTTCAATTTATTAGTGAAATATTGCAAAGATTCATTTCATTTGAACAAAATGCCACCAAGTAATCCTTTACCGCCTAAAGAAAATGCTCTTTTTAAAAGAATTTTGGTAAGTACAATGATAAACACACTTTTTCGTTTTGTGTACCTTGTCACTTCTGTGCGAATTATCTACACCTTTACTGCATTTTGTAGCCGAAGTTTTGTAATTTGATTTGATGATTAGGGCTTATTGGCATCTGACAATAGTTTTTTTACTTCTCGACAATTGTTTTTTGTTGTTAGAATTTTAATCGTCAATCGTCAAGTAACTGTGTCAGTCTTCGCCCTATTTGAATAGATTCTAATAATAAATAGAGGTTAGCACTTTGTGATGATAAATTTGTATGATTTTTCAGCGTTGTTACGAACACAAACAGTACAAAAATGGCTTGAAATTTGCCAAACAAATATTATCGAATCCAAAGTTCGCAGAGCATGGAGGTAAGTCTATCTTGGTACCATTTTGTGTAATATCTACCAATTACTAAATAATGTGTTCTGGAATATGTAATAATATGTAACAATATGTAACAATAATCTTGTTGTCAATAAATATTTGTATTTGTATTTGTATTTGTATTTTTTTTTATTTGGTGCATTTCGCATTAAGCCATTTTTTTATAGCTAGTATTTTTACTGTTTCTCAATTAGGTATTTTATACTTTCAGAAACACTGGCTATGAAAGGACTGACACTAAACTGCCTAGGTAGAAAAGATGAAGCTTATGAATATGTCCGTCGTGGCCTCCGCAATGATCTTAAGTCCCCTGTGTGTTGGCATGTGTATGGTCTTCTCCAAAGATCGGACAAAAAATATGATGAGGCAATCAAATGTTACCGTAATGCCCTCAAGTGGGAAAAGGAGAATATACAGATCCTTAGGGATTTGTCATTGCTTCAGATCCAAATGAGAGATTTAGAAGGGTATAAAGTAAGTTGTTAGAATAATATTGTTTTGATCCCTCCCATCAATGTTTACCAACAATCAGTTGTTTATGCAGGCGAATTCAGCTGAGAGGTAGCTGAAGTATTAAAAAGTTAAGGCCTTTTGTATCATTTACAGACTATTAGCTGGTATTTGTATTGATATTTTTCTCAAGCCATTGTTTAAAATGTGTATACTTTTGTCAGCAATTCTAAGAGTCTGTCAGATGTAAATGAGCATATAATATGTTTTTTCCTTGCAATTACCCTGAATAAATCATGTATTTAAACTTTGCAGGATACCAGATACCAGCTTTTCATGTTGAGACCGACTCAAAGAGCATCATGGATTGGGTTTGCGATGAGTTATCACTTACTAGGTGATTATGAAATGGCGAATAGCATCCTGGATGCATTCCGGACAAACCAGATGAAGGGTCCTTATGATTATGAACATTCGGAGCTGCTACTCTATCAGAACATGGTGTTAGCAGAGTCTGGACAGTATGAGAGAGCTCTCCAGCATTTACACAAGTTCCAAAGCCAAATTCTTGATAAGTTATCAATCAAAGAAACCTCTGGGGAATATTATTTGAAACTTAAAAGGTCAGTGTTATTTGTAGTAAGTAGTTAACTAACATTTATAAAGGAAACATGGATGAAAAATACTCATATCAACTCAAAAACCTCATGCATCAAATTCTGGCCCTAACTATTTCATTGTATTATAATAACAGGCATACAATGCAAGATCTTGTTAACATGTTTTTATTTTATTACTTAATTAAATACATACTTTTATTGATCAATGATTGAGAATGCTTTTAGCATTAAATCCACCTTTTGTACACTTTTGTCTGTGCAATTAAGTTATTAAATAAATAAATAAATAAATGATCATGCAATTGCATAATTACTGCAATTGCATGCATTAAGCCAGGTATTTGTTACTATCTATCTGATACAGAAATGCACATCTTAATTAGATTTGATAAGGGGCATGTTACTCAACACTTTAAATTTCTTGTGATTTATTTTATTTTATTAAGAAACCGCATAACATAAAGTAAATGTTGTTTATGATAACTTATGTGTATGGCCAATTATAATGTATTTCTTAGAATAACTATTTTGATCATGATTAAGATTGACCTGAACAGTCAAAAATTATATGTTTGTCTTAGATTTGATACTACACAGTATATAATGTTTAGTCATGTGTTTATTTTTTAACCTTAAGCCCTTAATTTTTAGGTTCAAAGAAGCTGAAGCAGTGTATGAAGATCTGTTGAAAAGAAATCCTGAAAATGTGATGTATTACCAGAAACTTATAGAAGCTAAACAGCTTAGTAATCCTGATGAAAAAGTGGCCTTCTTTGATGTATATAAGTGAGTATTGTGCTTCTTTCCAAATTTATTAATTATGAATAAGGATTCTAATATTAGAAAGTCGAGCTCAAGTGGAGCTTGATAGAGTGGAGGGAGATACATAAAAAAATACCAATGATATTGTGTAAAAAACATGAAAGTTTTGCTTGTCTTATCTTAATCCATGTCATTGGTTGATTTTGCAAGTGTCTGCTACTCTAATTTCCGCTTCTGTGGGAATGCTGCCTTACAAATTAAGGTAGTATACAATTAAGATAGTAGTACTTAGTATGAAGTAGTTACTAGACCAATTATTTTCAATCAAAACTGAAGTTAAATGAGTTATATAGCTGGAGCTAAAGATATGTATTACTCATTTAGCTCAATAAGTTCATTTATGTAGTTCAGTAGATCTAGTATCATACCCTATCACTTTATATTCATTCTGTTCAATCAAGTATTGTGTACAGAGCAATTCTAACAATAACTAATAAAATAAAATAAATATTAGATTATACACTCACCGAAGCGACTCAAGCGACGCGAGCCGACAGCCGAGCCATGCAACTGTCTCGCTCTAACATTACTAAAAATATTATCCTTATGCTTTACTCTTTATCACTGACTTACCGAAGGACTAAATAACCTGCATCAGACTTCAATGAACGAGTGATACATATGGGCTAGTTGGAGTAGTTCATTTGTTCTATAATAATCAAGTCAGACGTTCGTTTTTCGACTGCCTCGGAGGCGCAGCGCTTAGAGGGTCGCATTTTAAAGCGACGGCTGCACCAGAGGTCCCGGGTTCGATTCCCGGGTCGACCAAAAATATGTACCTGGGATTTTCTGTCCAGAAATTCTCAGGGTAGCCCGGAGTTTGGAAGTTGGCAGTGTTTCACCCCTGTGCCTCGGAAAGCACGTAAAGCCGTTGGTCCTGCGCCTGATCTCTCTCCGGTCGTGTCAGATTGCTGTCCCTTCGGGCTATGAGAGTGAAAGGAATAGAGCACCTGTGTTTGCGCACTATAATATGTCCCGCGCAGTCAGTTAGTCGTTGTGACTGGCCACCGTAGTCAAAATCGGCTAGGGGAGACTTTTACTAATCAAGTTTATTTCGATATTCATTATTGTAAACGTGTTTCCAGGAAAGAGTTCCCGCGCGCGATCGCACCGCGTCGACTGCAGCTCACAGAGGCGCACGCGACGGCGTTCACGCGGCTCGTTGACGAATACCTGCGCCACGGACTGCATAAGGGCATCCCGCCACTTTTTGTGGACTTGAGGTATATTTTATTATTATTTTAATTATTATTTAACAACAACCTCTGTGATACACTAGTCCGACACATTCTAGTAGAAGAGGGATAGGAGTTAATTATGCAAATATTAAATACTAGCTTTTGCCCGCGACTTCGTCCGCGTGGAATAGTGGCTTCTTTCTCCCGTTTTTTACACATTTACCACTATATCTTTGCTCCTATTGGTCGTAGCGTGATGTTATATAGCCTATAGCCTTCCTCGATAACTGGACTATCCAACACAAAAAGAATTATTCAATTCGAACCAGTAGTTTCGGAGATTAGCGCGTTCAAACAAACAAACAAACAAACAAAATCTTCAGCTTTATAATATTAGTATAGATGTATCGATGTGCACTATTTAGGAGCCTTCAGCAATATTTTAGCAGAACCAACTATCGAGGCGGCAATATTTCTCGTCAATATGATATCCCGCCATTGCTTCCTTCTCTCTGGGTTATTACTTATTTAGTGTAAGATTCGTTGTGGCTGTCATGCCAGACTGGTAAAAGCCTACAAATAAATGTAGATTAAAATATATGTTACACTAGACTAGACAGGTTGTTCAGAACAAACTTTGTAAAAAGTTTAGGCCGGATAGAGCATCTTTCACAGAGCAGTATTGACGTTGCCATAGCTATTGCCGTGTTTGTTTACTTGTCCTATTTAAAATTGTGTTTAATGTTCTGTTTTAATTTTCAAATACAGTTACTTACCGGCAGATTTATATTCAACGTCTCACAAACACAAAACACTTAACAAATATTTTTTTTGTTTAACCTCCATCATCTTACTGCTGGGCAAAGGTCTAATTTTCGACAAATATAAATAAAAACAAATCAATAAACAATCAATCACCAAATCATAACCTTCAACTCATCTATTTCCAGATCGCTATATGCAGACCAAAGTAAAGCGGACACGATAGAAAACCTAATACTGCAATACGTAGACAACCTATCCAAACTGGGCACGTTCAGTAACGACCCGAGCGAGCCCAAGCAGCCGGCGAGCGCATTACTATGGGCTTACTACTACGCTGCACAGCACTTCGACCATAAACAAGACACGGACAGAGCGCTGCACTACATAGACGCGGCCATAGAGCACACGCCCACGCTCATTGAGCTGTTCATCGTCAAGGGGAGGATATACAAGGTCAGTATCTTCTTGATCTAGACTATTTTTGAGTGAACTCTTTCTTTCTTCTTTTTGTCGGCTTACATATTTTTTTAAGCGACGGCTGCGCCTGAGGTCCCGGCTTCGATCCCCGGGTCGGGCTAAAAAATATGTACCCGGGTTTTTCTGTTCAGAAATTCTTAGGGTAGCCCGGAGTTTGAAAGTTGGCGGTGTTCCACCCCCGTGCCTCGGAAAACACGTAAAGCCGTTGTTCCTGCGCCTGATCTCTCTCTCTCCGGTCGTGTCAGATTGCTGTCTTATCGGGCTATGAGAGTGAAAGGAATAGAGAGTGCACCTATGTTTGCGCCCACAGACTATTATATGTCCCGCGCAGTCGGTTAGTCGTTATGACTGGCCACCGTAGTCGAAATCGGCTAGTAGGGGGACTATTATTATTATCAAGTTTGGCTTGGTTCAATCTGATTCTGAAGCCCAGAAGCTGATCGCAGATGGATAAAAAAAATATGAGAAAAATATATTTATGTTCTTTCTAAACTAGCACGCGGGCGACCCCGTCTCAGCGTACCAGTGGCTAGAAGAAGCTCAAGCAATGGACACAGCGGACCGCTACGTGAACAGCAAGTGCGCGCGGTACATGCTGCGCGCCGAGCACGTGAAACGCGCTGAGGAGATGTGCGCCAAGTTCACTAGAGAGGGTAAGTGTTGCCGGAGTTAGGTAGTGTTGCCAGGGTGTGACAGTGTTGCCAGAGCGAGACTGTGTTGCCAGGGTGAGACAGTATTGCCAGGGTGAGACAGTATAATGTGAAGTAGTGTTATTAGACGCGTACACCGCTACGTGAACAGCAAGTGCGCACGATACATGCTGCGCGCCGAGCACGTGAAACGCGCTGAGGAGATGTGCGCCAAGTTCACTAGAGAGGGTGAGTGTTGCAGAGTTGGGTAAAATGTTGCCAGGGCGAGACAGTGTTGCCAATGTGAAGTAATATCAACACTCTTTTTATGTGTTAACAACCTTTCCCGCTGTCTTTAATGATCAGTTAAGTTAAAAGTACCCCTTCGCGGCTAGAAAATTAATTAAAAATAATAAAAATGAACATTATTCATTTAAAAATAATATAAATGAAAAATATTTTAAAATAACAAATTTGTGTTAGTCTCGCTAAAACTCGAGAACGGCTGATTTTAGTCCTGAAACATCCGTGGAAGTCCAAGGAATGTTTAAACGGTGTCAAAATATATGAAATGGGACGGAGTCGCCGAGGGCGACGAAACGTAGTTCGCCGGGATCGCTAGTTAAAAATAAATTGTTGCTATCGCAATTTTATTTTTTCAAGTGTACGGTTTTGTCAATTTAATATTTAATTAACTCATACATAAACTTATGTGTATATCGTCTTCCAGGAGTGCCGGCGACTGAGAACCTGAACGAGATGCAGTGCATGTGGTTCCAGACGGAGGCGGCGGCCGCGTACCAGCGCCTGCACCAGTGGGGCGACGCGCTGAAGAAAGCGCACGAGGTCGACAGGGTGAGAAAACACATTTTTTTTCTTTGTTTTTAAATACAAGCACACCCCGGACACTCGGAAGAAATTTTTCATTTTGGCCATTCATTAACATGTGTTGTTCACTGTAACTGAATAGTTATAATAGGTTAAGTATGGTTGCATATTTTGTATGAAGTTACTTACTGTCTCTCATCTTTTGGGAAACGAAAAAAGCTTCTATCGGAGTCATTTCTCGAGGACGAAAGACACCCGTACACTGCACAGTACCTAGGCATCTCTCGTACACAAAACTTTAATTCCATTAACGTCGCAAACATGCGCGTGCCATGCCTGCTAGGCGACCGCATAATGAGTACCCTAATTCCGGCGCGATAGTGAGGTAAGTCAGACTAGGGAGGGGAGGTGAGTGGCCGTTCTGTATGTAGTACTATTATTTATTCTGTGCTTTTGCCCAGCAGTAAAACACTAAACTAGTCTATCTTATCCTAACTCATTGAAATGCGAAGTGGTTCGAATCTTAATGCTCAACAAGGAAGCTAAGCGCAAGAGAGATCCGAGTAAAGCGACGCTATCAGAGCTAGCATCACTTTATTTCCCACTTTAACATAATTCATCATCATCATCATCATTATCAGCCGAAGGACATCCACTGCTGAGCATAGGCCTCCCCCATGGCTTTCCACAACGACCGGTTGTGAGCGGTCTGCATCCAGCGCGACATAATTTAATTAACATAATTGTTTTTTTTAAAAGCACAAATTATCATGACAATTTATTCCTCGAGACAATCACAATAATTGACCCGAAAAAACGAATTTCTAAAATTAAGAATTAATAAGGTCCATCCTTCCCTTTTCGTTTTCCGCAAAAAACTAACACATTAAACAACTGCTTTAGCTATGTATTTTTTTTATTGACCTGTGCGCTACCCTTTGGCGATTATGTGGGACTCCCCTGCCTGACTGACAGGCAGGTATACCCACTAAAACACAGGTGTCTCCCTTGTCGCCTGAGTAGAGGTCGGGCGTTCAGCGGAGCCTTTATTATCCCACGTAATAGTTAGGATCATAATAATATACGTCACATTTTGTCGGATATTTATTATTATTATATATATTGTAACTGCCTCGATGGCGCAGCGGTGAGAGGGTCGCATTTTAAAAGCGACGGCTGCGCCGGAGGTCCCGGGTTCAATTCCCGGGTCGGGCCAAAAAGTGTACCTGGATTTTTCTGTTCAGAAAATCTCAGGGTAGCCCGGAGTTTGGAAGTTGGCGGTGTTTCACCCCCGTGCCTCGGAAAGCACGTAAAGCCGTTGGTCCTGCGCCTGATCTCTCTCCGGTCGTGTCAGATTGCTGTCCCATCGGGCTATGAGAGTGAAAGGAATAGAGAGTGCACCTGTGTTTGCGCACACACTTGTGCACTATAATATGTCCCGCGCAGTCGGTTAGTCGTTGTGACTGGCCACCGTAGTCGAAATCGGCTAGGGGGACTATTATTATTATTATTATTTTGTTCCAGCATTTCTCCGAGATAATGGAGGACCAGTTCGACTTCCACTCGTATTGCATGCGCAAGATGACGTTACGGTCGTACGTGGGGCTGCTGCGGCTCGAAGACGTACTGAGGTCGCACCCCTTCTACTTCAGGTAATCTCTAAATTTAAAGTACATTCATCTTTGCTAGTCCAACATTGTAAACAATCTTGACATTCCTTTTTAACGAAAATATTCCTTTTAAAACAAGACGAATACAAAACTTACAACATACATAACTATATGATTCATTGTTCGATGCTGAGATCTTTTTAAATGAAATAGTTTTAATAAATAAATATAAATAATAACAAATCATAATCTTTTTTCGAGTGCAATTTGCTTCGTGGGGCCGTACTCAAAAATTCATTTGTCTTATAACTTTTTATTTATTTTATTGTTTTTTTCCTTAGTATTTTTCTTTATTGGTCCTCGCTATTTTTTATAACAGTAAGTTGATGTTTTTTTTTTTGTGTGTGTCAAATAAAATAATTCATTTAGTCACATCATATCAGATATGGGTGCATAAGTATTACACATATTGATATTTATCACCTTATTTTAAGATCCAAATCCGATAAGTACCATTAAACTGCGCCCGCCCAGTCTCCACACTAATGTAGAATGTCTCCTCAGATGCGCACGAGTGGCGATCCAGGTGTACCTGCGGTTGTACGCGCAGCCCCTGCAGGACGTGCAGCAGACCACCGAGCCGGATACAGGTCAGTGTCATCTAATTTATTGTACAAACGTAAAAGTAAAAAAAAAGTTGAGTTAGCCTGTAACGTCCCACTGCTAGGCAAAGGCCTTACCTCAACTATGAGGTAGTTTGAGCTCTACTCCACCACGCGGGCTCAGTGCGTATTGGTGGAGGGGTGTTTGCAAAGAAAGCGACTAACCTTGCTGTCAGATTTTATCAAGCCACCTTTAAGGCTTCTGACAAGGCTAAGCGACTAATATCAACCGATATTAGCCGGGACCAACGGCTCAACGTGCCTTCCGTACCACGGAGATGCTCGTGATATACGTCGCTTATATGGTCGGAATGGTCACCCATCCAAACACGACCGCGCCGTAGGTAGCTTAGCTTCAGTAATTACTACCAAAGCGCTGCCACCACTGCGCTACGAGCACCTCCAGTTATACAAACGTAAAAATAAATATATAGATAGTTGGTCACGAACTGTACCATAGAAGTGATGTAGGATTACACTAGAGTATAGTCGGTGCGTTAAAAACTGAATCGTCGGGCCATAAATAACTTTCCTATGTCTATCTTGCTTGCGCTTACATGCCGTTTACGCTTTAAGGTTTCTGCCATATACACGTAAGCATACCTTGACCATGCTAGGAATGTGTCATGCTAAAACTATGACATTCAACAGGCTTATTAATGTGACGGTGGCTGAGTGGTATAGGCATACGCCCGGATTGCGTTATACACGGGGTTCAATTCCTCGTCTGTCACAGAGTCACAGTTGCTTTTTACAAGTGAAATTTATATAATTAAGTTTGTATAGTGATAAAACACTATAAAAACAAAAATCAACTATGACATTGTTCCCGGTCTATTCCGTTCCGCCACCGACCAATATCGTCGCGTGGCATGCACGGAGCGTGTCAGCCACTGGCAATATACTCCCTCGCTCTCGCTCCATGTAACAAGCGAGTGAGACAGAACGCTGTAAATAAATAAATATAAATATGCGCCAGACAAGACACGAATTGACTGATTTCGTGGTAAGGAATTTTCTTCCTTGTGTTACGAAGTACCAGACAAAGATTATGACGGGGGGCGTCTCCCATAAATACTTAAATACATATAACATCCATGACTTACGTACAAATGTTCATGCTCATCACACAAACATTTGCCCCTTGCTTGCGGGATTCGAACCCGCGACGGCCGGCGTAATAGTCAGGAGCACTAACCAATACACCAAACGCTTGGTCGCTGTAGAGCCGTTCAGTGGGCAAAGTAAAGTGTATCGTGTCTGATGCGCTCCTAACACGGTTATCGGTAAAAGCGGGCGCTATACATATTCCTATCACTATCTACTTAATAGCATCATGATTTAGTTGCAAACGCGCCAACTATAGTAACAGTGTATTGACTTTTTATCAGTTCTTATTAACAAGTAGTTTTTAAAGATAGTTAGATTTAATCCTACTGCCTCACATTCCCTGACAGACTAAATGCTATCTAGAGACTATTTTGTACTGTTCAATGCGGTTGAAAGTACTAAGTTGGTTACAAACATTTTAACGATCGGTAAGAATAGCAGACACATGACAGTTTTTATGGTTGTGAGTATTTGTACTAGGTGCCAACTAAACAGATGCGAAATAAGATAAAAGCATGTCTGAACTCTAGTTGCATACAGTGCGACATGGATCTTCTGGCCAACAGGCAGAACTAACGCTGTCAAATTAAAAAATGCGGCTGCCAGATCGAGTGTAGCGAAATCTCCCCAATCTTACGAGAGATTTTCCGATTTTTCCTTTTGTTTTATTTTTGAACGTGTTCTGTGTAAACTCTCAAATAAAGTTTTAATTTCCAATGGTTTTTATTGTTAATACAATTGTTTTGCGTCTAAAATCGGTGGAACATACATGATATGCCTCTTATGGTAGAAAATGCCATCCACAACATTACCATCCAAGAAATCTTTTCTTTGACTTTGCCATAGTGGGGTAAAATAAAAAATTCGTTAAAAAAGGTAATAAATAAAAAGACCCTAATAAGAATAGACTCCCTGAATCAAGGGAGATTTTCTTGCTTTGGCTTCCCTTTATTGAATAAGCGTCCCCCTGACAATGTTATCTATTGGTCAGAAGATCCTTGTCGCACTGTATGGATGACATACAACTTAAAAGTCAACTATTATAAGTCACGGACGTGTGTCACTTGTCACGCCTTCAATTTCGTTCCTTCCTTCCTAAATCGTGAATGATCTAGCATTGTCGGATTGCTATGTTTGAGTCATGACCATGACATTTGAACCGCAAGGCTTTACCGCAATCGGGCTATTGAACCAGGGCGGAGATACAATGCCATTTGTGTATATTGATCTCATCTTTTATTGACGGTCGGTTGTATGTCATAATAGGCTAGTTGACACTATCAAACCTACACTACTCTTTTATCGATGTAGTATGGCGATTTGTTATATATTTTTAGATATTCTATACTATTTATTGTATGTGGTAGGCAGTAAAGGTTTTCTTTCTGTCAAACCTATGTTGAATTGACCCAATTTATTTTGGTCATAAAACCATTACAATTAAATTGTATAATTATTACGATTTATTAATTAATATCCCTCTTAGATATGGTATGCTTTAACTAGTTTGGCCTCGGATTTGTTTATTGGTGATTGTTTTCAACAACCCAATTTCACTACATTCAAGGTCAGGTCTCACTTGAGTGGTTAAATGAACACAGTTTAATGTTTAAGGTTTTATTTTAAATTTCTTTGTTTAATAAAATACAAAATCACAATATTAATTTGTTTAAATAACAATACAAGTAACACACGTTACTTCATTTTATTCAATACAACAATGCTCACAATCATTTCACATATCACATCACATCATCCCTGAGAGTTCATCGAGAATACTGACAAATAAATTACTATCATTAGGCGTGCACCACAGTCTCTTAAAATAATTTAATAAATAAATTCATCAAATTCGTAGCGTCCATTTTGTTTTCCAACAATCTCGCTAACAACTAAATTACGAGTCGCGTTTTAAATATTATGGCAATGCGGTCGAGCCGCTAGTCTTTCGTACCTTACACTACTTAGTAGGACACTTAAAACATCACATTTGCGCTTTACTATTTACACGGTGCGTCGCGTGCGCGGCGTCAACTGTTGAGACTAGAGCTTCGGTTTCACCGTCCGTAGCCGGGCGTCCTGTATCTCTCTCTCGCCGCTTGCGCCGCCTGCGCGGCTTGCGGCGTCAGGAAGTACACATGGGCACCCTCGCCCGGCAGTCGGTACGATACGAACGATCCGGGCCGGCCCTCGCCCGCCGTATTCACGGGCGCAAGCCACTCCGCGTCAGGATTGACCGCCGGCAGCGGCCTCTTGTAGTTCACCAGCGTGTCTCCCGCCAGCGAGGGCCGGTTCAGGTCGTACTGCTCGCCCGCGAACTGCGCCCGCTGCGCCTGCTGCCTGTACTGAGCGAGCCCCGGATTCGCGATCGGAACGAACTCACTGTCCGGGTCGATCGTCGGACGCGGCAGCCGGTCGTTGACCGCCGTGTCGTGCAGCAGAGATGGCGGGTTCGGCCTCTGTTGCAGCTGGATCGGAATCGGCTCGCTATCCGGATTTATAGGCGGTCGCGGTAGACGATCGTTAACCAGAGTATCTCGGTCTAGCGATGGCGGATTCTCGCCTTGTCTCCTCGAGTCCTCGATAATCTCGTAAGCGTATTGCAGATTGATGTTGTTGTCGATCGGCGTCTTCACCGTCTCGAGCGGCGCCGTCACGGCTATACCGTTGACGTCGTGCGTGCTGTCCTCTATCTTCTTGCCGAATATATCGAACGAGTTCTTCGTGATGTCGTCGAGGTACCTCTCGTCTTGCTTGGTGTAGTATCCGTGGCTGATCGGATTCGGCGTCGTGTTCGGATATCTGTTGACGTGGTGCACTGCTGGCTTCTCGCTCTGAATCTGTATGTGGTTTCTGTTGCCTTTCGGCCTGATGCCTTTGTTGATCGGAGCATCGTCGTAGTCCTCGTCTCGTGTTTTTGTCTTAGGATAGAATCTGGTCGATGTCGGTGTTTCGGTCGTCACTTGCACGTTTTCGATCAAGTACTGCTGATAGGCCGGCTGGATCGATGGTGTGATCGCGTTGAAGTCGTTCCCCAGATTGAACGGCTTGCTGTAGCTCACCATCGGCCTGAACGGTTCCGGATCCAGTTTCGGTGCACGGAATGATATTTGCTCGGGTCTCTGTTTCGACTGATAGCTGAACTGGTATACCGGCCGCGTTGTTATAGCTTTAGGTTTGTGTGCGTTTGGTCGGTGCGAGTAAGAATTTGGTCTCTTCGTAGTGAACAGTTCTATCGTCTGCTGAATGTCTGCTATTTGTTGGTAGAATGTATCTGGCCGTTGTTTCGGTTGTTGGACATACACGTGCTGAGGTCTCGGCTTTTGGATGCTGAAGTACTCTTGAGTCAAAGTACGAGGGCCCTGTTTCTGTGGCCATAAGAACAACGCGTCGGATTGATCGATTGCACCATAAGCTACGTCCACTGCAGGAGAAAAGCCTGACTGTTGGTTCACGTTCTGCTGTTGGTATGGTGTCGGATTAGACGGTACAGTTTTATAATAGTTGCGGCCATCAAAGTAGGTCGCCGGAGTTGGTGAAGTTTTAGGTTGCTCGTCATAGAAGTAGAACGAAGCCAAAGCGTTGTCATTCGGTTTCCTTTGATACACGGGTTGTAATTTAGTTGTGGGGACGTTACTTTGAGCATTAGCGTTGGAGTAATACGCTCTCAATGGCACTGGGGTTGAGGTTACGACATCGTCGATCACATTTTGTGTCTTGTCAGGTACATTGTACAAAATGTAAGGATTCTCCGTAGTCGTCGGTGTTTTTGGTGTGTATTCAGGCTCTGGGTAATCATAAATGACAGACACTGAAATTGGTTTCGAAGTGACCTTTGTCCTAGTCTTGTAAACTGGTTTCTCCGTCTTTGGTCTTGTTATAATTTCATCGGGCAAATTGTGCACACGAACTGGAGTCCTCGATGGTATACGCTGTGGTTTCCGAACGTAACTTGTCACAATTTCAACGGGCGGTGGTGTTGTTATCGTTGTTGGTATTTCGGTGGTTCTAGGAGCTTCAGTGGTCGTCGTAGGCCTCTTTGAGTATTTACGGTATGGCGTTGATGCCGGCGTCGTTTTGACTGTTGGCTTGTGCCTTGTATAGGTCGGCACCGTCGTCGGTCTCGTTGTTGTTCTAACAGTTTCTGTGGTTGTTTTCTCTTCCATTGGAGCGAAGAAATCCGGCGGCGGAGGTAGTATGATTCCTGGCACTAGTGGTCCCGCTGGCACACTGTTATTGTAATCCGCGCGGTAGGAAAAATTGTATGGCGGCGGATAGTAGATCGAAGGGTCGTCTTCGTCGTACAGATCGGTCTGGTTGCTGGGTGGTGGTAGGAACGCTGCGCCCGGTGGAAAGCCTTCTGGAAAAGAGCCGTTCATGGATCCAGGGAAGGGGAATGCTCCTTCGCTCGCATTCCCGGGTAGGAATGGGAACGGAGGAATTGGCAACGGCGCTCCCCCGGCAGTAGAGTTTCCCGGATAGTCACCCGGGGCGTAGGGCGCTCCCGGCGCGAAGGGGTATGGCGCCGCAGATAGAGGGCCTTCGCCTTCTCCCGCAGGGTAGGGAGGGAAAAAGGCCGCAGGGACACTACCGTTTGGCGTGAGGAAGACGAGCGGTCCGTTGTCGGTGAGTCGAACTGGAAAGGGCGGTGGCACTTTAGGTTTCTGCGGTAACTTTACTTGCCTTCGGGGCGCCTCGTAGGCGTCGATGGGCGGCCACGGTCTGCGTTCGCTCTCCTTAGTACGCTCAGGATACGATCCTCCCTTGAGAACCAGTAAATGGTCCTCGGCGAGCCATATCTCATCTTTCTTCAAACCTCCGAGAGTCTGGAGGTTGTCCTTATGTCTCGTTTCCGAGTTAGGCTCGTAACTGACTATGCCCGGTCGTTTGGGCGTCTTAGGGAAGATCTCATTCTGTATCAGTCCGTACTTTCCCTCGGCCACTTGATCAGAGAGCGTTTTCTTGTCCTCGTCATCCTCTTTCTTGACCGCCTCCTTCCCCTCGCCGGCGCTCGACATGAGCATGCCGTCGTCCCAGATGCCCTGGTTCCATCCTACGGTGCCGCCCGACTGGTCCGGCGCGAGCACGCCGTTGAACTTGCCGCTGGACGGCTTCTCATCGAAATCTATCGAGTTTTTTGCGGTTCCGTATTCTTTGTCGGGTTTTATTTTCATGTGTCCGCCGATGAGTCGCTTGATCGTCCGGGATTCGGCGGGATCTGAGTCCGGCGGCGGGCCGAGACTGCGCTGGTCGCGCACGAACGAGTCAGGCGGCAGCACGTAGGTGGGCACGAGTACGCTTGCGCGCGCGCAGCTCAGCGCCAGCACCAGCGCCAACGCCGCCCCTCTCACCATCTGAAAGTTTGAAAAAAATCAGCTATTAGATATTTCCATCGAAACAACAGAACATATTACACACACAATCAGGTAAACTTATCTAAGTAGGCTGCCTTTGTTATTAACTCGCGTGGTCATGAGCGAAGTGAAAGGTCCGCAGAGACAAAAGCGGCGAGCCGTAATTCGGGCACTGGCGCGCCGCGCGCCACCACCCGCCTTTTTATCAGTTCTACTGCGCGACCACCTCCGACCCGACGGCATTGAGAATCAACCGTTTAATTGGAAATTGAATGGCGAATAATGCCAGCGACACAGGAAGGCCGCGAGGCCTAAATACGAAAAAATTGTCGACTATGCCGAATTTATTTTAAGCTACTTCTCAGTATTCTAAAATTTTCAGCTCGATTGCGACAATTAACGAAATGTATTTCGTAATAGTATTCAGTTTTATTTAAGTTCGTTCATTTTATCGGCACGAGTCGTCGCAACGATGTCTGCCGCGCGAAACAACGATCTTATTATCAACGGTTATTGAGCGTGCATAATCGCGTCTGTATACAACGTTGTCGAGTTTAGGTGTTGCAAGCCGTGTAGGTGGGATGTGACAAACTTGCCGTGTGAAATTGAAATGACGCTATAAATTATGATTACTGCTAAATAGGTCACCAGCCGACGAGCGTATGAAAGCGCTGTGTGAATAAGTACCTAACGAATGAACCACAATAGTTGTTGCAGAACGTTAGGGCAGTGAAGGCAAAGCCACCGGTGTCCGGTGGGCGTGGCAGGGCGCCGTGAAAGGCATGGTCACCTAACTAGTTCGATTTGGCTTTCGATAAGCCTCGCCGAGCTTTGTAATTGAGCTAAAGTATGCACCGAAATAGTACCTGGGGCGTGCGCCCGCGCCGGTCGCTCCAGCGACGTTTTAATTGGCAACCGTCAGGTTGACCGACCCCGATTGCCAATAGATCGGAAATGTTGCTATTTGATTCAGAACATTACAGTTACCTGTCAAGGGAAGTAGCCTTTGTCACGTGAGTCATAATAAATGACCTTGCATTAGTTAAACGTTTATGTACCACTGTCCGTTGGGCAACGGTTGCATAATTTCGATTGTTTGCTTTTCCAAATCTATAATTATTCGACAATATATCAATAACTCGCTACATTGTGTTGCAACGTCTTAAGTTCAGCTAATCGACATTTGCCGGCGCATCCTCTCGCTTTATCATTTACCAGTTAGTACCCAGTTAGCCTTCGTAAAAATTGTGTCGCGATTGTCTCGATCCGAAGCGCGGCTACAGTATAAAGTCGCCAGCATTGTTTTTCGTAATTATCCGACATGAGCGATTGAAACTAAGACAAGCCAGCGGCCTTGCAAGCACAAGGTGCCCGATTTTTTTGCGGTCAGCACAAAACGTGATTGACAAACCAGCGGTTTGCTGATTGTCGCTCACAATAATGCTGGTCTAAAATTACTTGAAATTTAAACAAGAAAACCAATTTATCGTATGCAAAATGCACGATGGAACAAGACTTTAACATATCGAAAGGTTATGTATTTCTAAATGTCAAAGATTCCGCAAGCGACATCTTCTGCCCTTCAATATACCTATGTCATTTACGCTTTAAATCCTTTAACCAAATTCGCAAGCTTTCTTTCTGAAACGGAGTTGGGCAACACTCGGTGATGCATTGTTGACGATTTGTATTCAATGCTCGTCCGGCGAACCACTTTCCATCGGCCTTTGTCTGCCAACGAATAAACTACCAGGATATCACCGTTTCACTGAGGTTTCACGCTTTCCAATCAAAGTTTGACCAAATCGAACCAAACATTGATATAAAATAGAGCGACAATCGCGCTACCGATACTAGAAATTGGAAATTCTGTGCTGTCTACTTGAGCAATCTTGTTAGTTATCGTCACACAACCAAAGACTTAGTAATTCTCGTAATTACACAAAATAAGGCCTATGCTAAGCTGGTAATTGTATGCATTGATCTCCTTGGGTTTGCGGAACGACGGAAAACCTAGCTATGTTTATTTATTACGGTCTACCGCTACTTATAACCTGTGGCAACACCGTTTGTTGGCCACTCCTTAATGCCGGGGCGCACTTGTCCGCCCGACATGAACGACAAACTTGCGCAATCAATAAGAATGAGTTCAACCGATAATCGATAAATACTAACTAATCCCGCTGCGCACGCGAATCGAACCTCTATATTTAAAAACATAAGAGCACACGTGTAATTATAAGGCTAGTTAGTTTGTCGCCTTATTCGTGCCGTTTCGCAACTGAAACGAATCGCCGGTGTGGCATTGGAACCCCCAAGCGTTACAAATTGTACTATTATGTTCCGTCCTTACACGGCGCGTATACTAAAAGTGTAATATGACTATCATCGCGTAACGGGCGCGTGCCATGAACATATTATATTAAAAAAGATTTATAACCGCAGGTAACCCGATCGAAATGGTTATGGAGCTGAGAGTAGAGCGCGTACGCATCATTATCAGCATTGGGGTTGAGGCGTGACTTGCTTATTCGTCATATCTCTAGCATTATATGTTTTGTTCCTAATAGCATGCCAGTGTTAACACGAAATATTATTGGCACTGCACTTCAAGTCCGCATGACAAAAAAAAGTTACACATACAATTTTGAGTTGGAAACTCTTTCGATGCGCAGACGCAAGCGGCGCGTGCCGTCCTGATTGATGCACGACCTCGTTACTATCATCCGCGCGTCGTGCATACTTATCTTTTGTTTATACCCAAAATTAATGGACCCGCGTTGTTTCCATTTCGACTTTATTGTTATTTTTAAATCGATCAACATTTCGCAACCAGTTCCGTTATTAATGATCGCAGCTGCTACGATGAATTGACGTTAATGAAATAATCGCCTAGAGCTACCAGGATAGATTGCTCATAAAATTACATGTATCAGAGTTAATGTATCGGTTCCAAAGTATGTTAAGTTCGAAAGACTTGGTAAGACGACTAGGATGTTCTACGTAAAAGGTTAGACGCTATAAATGCCGCGTTGCGCCTGCCATTTGCTATAGAATCTCAGAAATGCTAATAGTGTCATGGTTTGGTGCATACGTTAGCCGTTCGAGGCCAAGGCGACCCCATCTTGGTACTGCAACTGCAACCAGTTTAAGGTCTTAAGGGTCATCTCGCCAAGTGGCATTATGTCATCAATACAACGTTCTCTCGGCAATAAGCATAGAATCGCCTCCGTACTTCCACAGCGGCCTTGCATTTTAATGTGGGAACTCTTTTAACAACTTCTACATCTTGTTAGCTCTAATTCGTATTATCAGATTTTATAAAATATACAAATTTTATGCGTTGTTATTACCACGCATTCGGCTGCAATTGCACAAACATATTTCGTAACAAGATGCTTAGTTTTTTTGTATGCTTTTTACGAATTTGTGCGAATTATATAAGCAAATAGTGGGTCATGAGTAGCAAATGATATTGTTACTGGTATTTTGAGGTCGGCTCGTAAAAATCGATCTGATTCCTCGAGTCGTGACTGGCTGCGGTCGTGGTCGGCGCACGCGCCGTCTCGGGGCCACTTAGAGAAATATTTCAAACTATTCCTTCTACGCGTTCTGTCATATGCCCCATTGTTACCGGCCATGTGATTAATAACACCGTGTTCGTTTGACTTCAAGGTGAACTCATTGGCTAAGCATTTCTGTGCAAGTGTTTGTCGATACTATGTCTCTAAAATTATACTTGTTATTCAACGAAAACATCATTTTTATATGTACACAAAAGAATCTCACACTTGAAACCATTGCAACCTTCGAGCCAATTAGTAAATATTTCCGCGTGTTGATCTCAAATTTTACACAATATTTTACCTCTGATCTAAATATTCTAAAAAGTTGCATTACTGTCTATCCAACGCTTAATATGGATATAATGGCCCTTAAGATAAAGGAAGTGGTCTAGTTATTACTAGAGCAAGCCATAAAAGCGAAGTCGACGCAAATGGCAGACAATTGAGGCGACTGATACCTCCCAGCAAGCACACAACACCATTTTAACAAACTTATGATAGCACGAGTTCATGTACAAAGCATTATAACCAAATCGTATATCGGCTGTATTTCTAATATACGACTCTTTTAAGTAAAATTTGGGCCCCCCCTTTAGACAGCGTTGAGTTATATAAACGCTATTTATTAGCATTAAAATTATCATATTACTTCATTAATAAAGTCAGTTATGAGCATAGGAATAAACCAATGGCATTTTTAGCGACTTTAATACAGTAATTATATAGCATTTAAAATTACAATCTGTTATTAAAATTTCATTACAATGCTTACTGTTTTACTTCCTTTGTAAAAAAGAAAATCTTATTGATATTAAAAATATATTTTATTCTACTATTGATATCATGCAACTTTATGGACCTGAAATAATTAAATGTGACAATTATTGAATGGGTAGTACCACCTTTATTTCGGACTGTTTAGAGTGAAATTAGCTGCGCAAATCAGTTTGTCGGGTGAAATATACATGTTATTAGTAAAGAATACACGCGCCCTCGCTAAAATACTTTATTATAGTATTTTTCTTTTTTAAAACATAACCTAGTTTTAACAAATATAAAAAATTGCCTTTAGCAATAGGTTTAACAAATAAAGTAGCTTAGAAAGGTATCCGTACAAAATAAAAATGATTCATTCCCTTTCTAGTCAGATATTAATAGTGACTTGTATTCTTTTTGTAAGAAAGGAAAAAGAATGCAAATGGCGACAAATAAAATTAAAGCTTTAGGCATTTGACGATAGCATAATAGTGCTGTTAATTTTAATATGGACCGTAACAAAAATTAGAGCTCGTATTGCACTATACAAGACACTTACTTATTGTGTTCAGCCATATAACAGCACTTCAGAAATATGTTATAATACTTAAACTCATTATACGTTAATATTGAGTGATCGTTATCGAGCTTAGCAGAGTACCGTAATCATTTGGTATAAACTTAATTAGCCAAGATTTTTATCAAGCAACTTAAAGCCTTTTTATCCATTGCTATTAAACTAGCCGTTGTAGTATATTCGACATTATAAATAACTATTTTGTAAATTCAAATTACGATACTATTATTACTGATAGTTCTAATAATACTTTTGTTTCGATCAAAATATAGCTATATACTGTAGAGATGAATAGATCAGAGAGAAAACGGAGCAAAGGCATTATTTGTTATAAAGCCAATGCTAATATATGACTAGCATTAAATTAACACAATCATGGACTATAAGAAAGCTTTTACTCTTTAAAAAAATCAAAATACGTTTAAAAGCACTATACAATAATTTATTAATGCATATTTAAAGCGTAAAGTTTTTCAAATTACCAATGTAAGATATTAGTCTTAGTATAAGTTTGAAAGCTGTTTTAGAAGCTGTAATTTAGAATTATCCTACGTTAATTTAAGATTTTTGACATTGTAACAATTTTTTGCTAACTATAATATAGCAGTAAGCATTATTGATGAAATAAATGCCTTTATAGAGTATTAATATTTGGATAGTGACGATTAAAAGAATTAATATGACTTCAAGACATAATTCTGTATCTGTTTTGGTTAATATACAAGTTATGTGCTTGCTGGGTTCGAACAGTTCTCAAGATTCTAAAAATGCAGATGCGGTTTTTGTTAAAGACCTGCTGCGTGATACGCTTTGTTATGAGCGCGCTTTCGTTTCTTTGTCAGTTTACAACTTTCTTGTTTCTTTGTTTCGTAATTTCTCAAAGTGGTCCTATCCAGTGTTATTGTAGCCACGTAATCTTCCGTGTAGTGCCCGCTGTTAGTTCTCATGTCATCTGTCCGTAATTGCTATTACCGCATCTCGAAAATTTTACTTTTCGCATGACAATCTTCGTGCGTACGTGTCAACCGATCAACGTACGCTTGTTAGCATTTTGAACTCATCACTCATCTCACGTTTCACTATAACGAACGGGATGTGTATCGAGATAACTTTAATTAACCTTTTCTTTATTTTGTTTCAGGTAAGCAATACGAAACGTTAACTGGGTGAGGCCTGCGCGAACCGAAAGGTTTTGATCGGATCGGTGGGCGGCACGCTCCCTGTTGCGATGAGGTAAACATCAATTAACTGATTTTAGATAGATAATCGTCGCTATTAGTTAGTTCTGTATTGTTTAATATGAGCGTGTCTTGTGCAACAAGTTTCAAAATTTTTCCGCTGTTCTGGTGTTACCTTTTGGTGGTTTTCGGAGCGTGGCGGATAATAGGCAACCTTAGATTGCGCCCGAGTCCTTCGCTCGGAGTCGTGCGAGGAAAAGCTGCATATTTTAATAGCTGAATTTTGTAATTTTTTGGGCAATTGCTCTATCGGCCATTTAGTTATCTGATCGCTCGAAGCAATTATGTTGAAGGTCGAACGATATTATTTGCTAAATGGGTGCACACGCCATTAGTTTGTGACAAAGGATAGATAGGTATTGCGCGGCTGTCACGGTGATTAGAGATTTAGAGCCGCCGATGCGCACGCGACGGATCTGACAGATGCTTAAACATTGTTTGCGGTGAAGCTCGCGACAATAACGTTGCCACACGCCCGAACAGATCTGCCAACACAATTGTTCTCTTGTCTCTCAGTTTTCACAGACCTTGCCTGATCGCGAAATAGTCGAGACCACAATTAATCAGAGCCAGTGCTCCTTTTTGCTATTCCAACGAGCCGGATGCTGTTTTTTGTCGACGGACACTCTGACCGCTGACGTAAGACGATGTTTATTATCATCGCATGTAAATTATCATGATTCCAAAGATAAATGGAGTAAATGTTTTCAAACAATTCACACGACTACTGTCAATATTACGACTCTAGCTTATACACTAATAGCAATGAGTAAGCATTTCGGAAATATCCCATGTTTGTTGGTTTGTCAAGTTGGAGATGGGCCACTTTCTGATATCACGATGTTATTTGAAGCCGGCAATTCATCAGATTACGCGAATACAGAATTAATTTTGGCTTCTCCCTTTTAGATTCATGATTCAAGATAATTCTACGGCATCAACATTATTTTTAACGAGGGTTACAGAAGGTGAACAGCATTCAGAATGCGGTGTGTCATCGTCGATATGTTCACAGGGAACACGCATTATAGCTACATTGATGCCTTTTTGATTTGGTATCCATTGTTCGTTACGATTATCGCCAGCCTTGATCTTTGGTACCTGTCAATAAAACAGGCATCAAGTTAAATTTACTGTACATGTTCAGCTAAATATCCATTCACATAATCAATACTATTTCGAAACGAAAATTTGTTATTAAGTTACTGACTTGGCAATAATTATTGTGCTTGTCATCAGTGTAAACACAACAGTTACCGATTTTATTTATACAAGTAGCAAAACTACTAATTTCTTTCAATATTTTGCGGTATCATCATATCTTTTTGGAATTTCAATCGCGATGACACACTATATGACCAGATGCTTATTCAAATTCAATAATATGCTAATGATGTTTTCCTGTGGACTGGATCAAAGGTTAAAATACCAGATCACGTTCGGTAATAATTTCGCGGGCAACATGTTATTTATCACGATCTGAATCTAACACAATAGCGCTGATAACATATTGTTCACTGTCTAGTTTTACTCACGGATATACAGAAATATCATAAAATTTATTTTCCACATCCGTGTTCTTATAATTGCTCGATGTTTTCTCACGACTTATGAAAAGCTAAAGTACCGTGAACACAGTCAATGACTCGATATGTTTGTTTAATATCTCGAAAGCTTTTGAGTCTTGACTTGCATATCAGGAACTATAGTCTTGATTGCTGGTGCATGTGTTTACCGTGTTATGTCACGAGCACGTTAGATGCGAAGGCTCTCGTCTACCATTGGCTTTTATTTTATAGTAGAAACGATCGGAAGAGGCCAATTTATCGTCTGACATGACGCAATCCCTCCGGTGCATCGATAACCGCGGATATCATTTCCTGCTCCTTGCACCGTATTCTATATTCTAGGTGGACTACTACATAAGTATATGTTGAGGCTTTCTCCCTCTAACAATCATCAATTCAACTAGCCAGACACATTCATTAAAGTTGGCACTGGACAGAGGCAAATTAAGCATAAATACATACAAAATGCCGGTTGCGGTTACCGGCTAGTAGTCCATAGTTAAAGACGCAAAATTATGAGCAATTTTCGTTGTCCTTGCTGAGTCGGTGTTTAATATTTCATTCAAATGCAAATTATGATTTTTCCCATAATTCACTTGCACGTCGGATTACGTAGATCTAAGCGGTAATTAAAAACTGAATCGGTCATAAGTCGTATCGTGTACGTGATATAATCGGTGCAAAGCTGCCGGGCTCGTTCGGTCAATGGAATTCGCTACGGTCACGTAATTTTGTTGACAGAGCATCGTATTGATTATCATGTCATCCACGTACGTCTGCGTTTGTTATTCCGTTATCCGAATGACATGAGTGAATATTTTTAATAGATTACGCACATCATTGGTATTTTTAACACTGCCGTATCGGATAGACGGATTTCCCCGAAGATCACACGTTTGACGAAATCGGCAAATGATCATAAGAACAATTACAAATAATACCTTCCGAGGATGACTAATAGTGCCGCAGAACGGTGTGTGGCAATTCAATTAGGTAGGCAATTGTTAGGCCTCTACGTAGAGCGAAACCAATTTCGTATCTGAGACCATGTTACACTTTGTTCTAGATTGTTATGATTGTGCCTATCAACGCGATTTTACGAGCTACAATGTTGAGCATTAAAAATTGGAAATAGCACTAGATTGTATCGGAGTTATTGGGTACTTCGTGTTTTTATTGTTTTGTGAAATATCCGAGATATTAAGATTTTCTTTGTCTTATGTTTCCAGGTTTTATTGGATGGAAACGTCTAGTATATAACGTAATTATAAACTAATGATGCTTTTGTCGTTCGCCGGTTATGAATTACTTAATCTATTGCTTTTGAGTTGTTTTAGAATATAAAGTGTTGCGTTGCGTATGCATTATCTTGCGGTTAGCTTTTACCCATTAATGTGTACAGTTTTTTGTTCAGGTTGCAGACTTTATTATTACTAATGCTACAAACGTATTCATTCATAGTCCTACGCGCGATTTTCGGAAACGTCGAAATAACAATACTGAACAAGTACGCGTGGGTTTTGTTATTCACATATTGTTTAATTTTCAAACGGTGTTTGTGCTATAAACTATAAAGGCTCATTGCAATTAATATGTCTTGAACATTAATTCTGAGAATGGAAATCGCAAAGGCTTCTCCCAACGCGCTGAAACGTTTGTTTGCATGTTCTCACAGGTGTTTCTGCGCGTCATTGAGTTTCGCGTCGAAGGCTGGTCTCTGTGAAACTTTGACTTTAATATTGTGTCGCGATACAAGTTGCATTGTTTCTGGAGTCGCGTATTGTTGCCGCCGCCGGCGGCGTGAGATCTGGGTCGGGGACCCGCTGGATGCATGATCGGCGTCGCACCATGACAAGCTAGACTCACGCACATATTATAAAACTAAATCACATTCTTACATTTTCGTTTAAACGGCTGAGGCTGCGGCTGTAAACACTCGAAGACACTCTTCAATAGCACATCACACGTCGTGCTGAAAGTCACTTCACTTGAGTCACTGGTGTCCGATCACTGGCACATAGTGGGGACCGTTCGGTGCGTTGGTCGGATCGGGAATGGTTCCCGTGGGTCACCGCGGTGAGTGGTGGGGTGCACGTGTGGTCGGCAGGTCGCGCGGCGCATGAGTGGCGGCGGTGGTAGGGGGCGCCGGTGTAAATACGCCGCCGTAGCGCGTGCGCACCGCCCACGCACACCGCCAAGCGATACACGCACACACGTATACGCCGACCTGTACGTACACACAGTGACGCGCGACGATCCGAAGCTCGATTAAATACATAATGATGGCTATTCAGACGGAATCGATGGGAGATCCCTGATGCCCTCACGTTAATGCCGCAGGTAATGAACGACGCGGATGTCTCCAGTTTGGACTTGAATTATTTATGAGATATATTAGATCCTCGCAAGGCGGTCACGTATACATCGAATACAGTAATTTTGAGTTTCAGAAATTGTGTTAGGCATCAATATTTTAAAACCTCGTTATCATGGTAGTGGTCAGTACTGGTCGGGATGTTCAGACTGATCAGATCTTTTAAATTGTAAAACTAACTACATCTACATAAACTTCTGAAACCTGTATTGATGCCCATAATTCATCAAAAGATTTTTCTATAAGTTTGTGCACAATAACATAAACAAAATGCTTAACAAAGTATGTCAAAGGTGAATGATTTAATCATTGGAAAATCCGTTCTTTTACATTTTCAACAAATTTCCATTTGTTAATACCTGCGGTCAAAGGTCATCTTTTCCTCTGTTTTTATGATATGCATATGGTACAGTAACAACACGACAGCAGTTTCCTCGTCATCAATTTTCTTCCGACACCCATGGTACTTCCTGCATCAGCATCGGATCACGGTCACCGGACTGTTGATGTATTCCAGTTAAAGCGTTCTCGCATTTATCCGTATCCAATACGTATTCGATTCGCAAATTTCACGGATCAAAGACTATACAATACAAATCGGATTGGGATGAGTGCGAAAGCCTTCATACACTTACTAGGATAGCCAAATTAGATCAAATTCGGATTGCAATAGAATGTGCATCGTATTCAAAACTCCGACGAACCAAATTATTTTCTTGTCTAGTAAGTAATTTAGTTACACTATTAATTTATTGAATATAATTAGAACCACCCAACACTGCATGCTGTAAATTAGGCTGTAGGTGTTAAAGTATAAATCCGCTTCAAAATTCAATAATAAAGATATCAATACGACATGAGCCATATACTAAGTTACTGTAATGAATAAGTAAGAACTACCCAAAACTAGGAGTTACTAGCTTGAACCTAGGTCCCGTAACAGGAATACATCGGGTGCCATCCGCGTGCCCCAACTGGAATACATCTTACCGCGCATGCGCGATGCGCTCGTGCGCAAGCGGCGTGTCATCGACACCGCGCCGTCCTCGGAAGGTCGGTCGGCCAACATCGGGACCCAATTTACATACATTATCTCCGATTTTTTTTCCCTTATCAACATGTTATTGAATAACGTTTACACACCCGGATCTATTTTTTGTACATTCTTTCTGTGATGCGTCTTTGCTTTACAAGCTCTTAATTTTATTTATGATCTATGTTCTGTTAATTTATCACTCACCTGAACTTTGGCCTATCTTATTATGTATTTAAAATTATCAATCCGCGTTGTCAATCTCGCCTTATGTTCGCATATATTTCTTTATTGCAATATTTATTTTTACAGCTATATATTGTGATATGAAATAACACTTAATTTTAATTAAACAATAGTAAACGCTGTCTGCGCCTGTCGCTAATCAACACATTTTCTTCTTTGTGTTTTATTGCCACAGAACATTCATATGATATTAGTAAGTCTTCGTCGATCTGATAGGCAATAAGTATCTATTTTATGCTTTGGTGGGTTAACTTGCGTTGGCTAACCATCATATTAATAATCAGAACGATAGTAGGTCTTAATTAAACGTGTGGAATTATTTGTTGAAATATTGTTTTGTTTACGTTTCCTGCCCATAAACTATTGCATCAACTGCAAAGGAACTGTAAATGTTTTATATCTTTATATCCAACGAATTAGAGGTGACATTCGAAAAGCGTGTAAGGTCTCGGTCGTAAATTGACCTGGTAATCCGGCGATCTCGCGATTTTTTTTTATATTATGTTTCTCCGAAGTGTTTGGGTGGCGGCTACATTCCGCGCCAGTGAGGCGCTCCCTTTTAGGGTTACCGACTGATATCCGAATATGTTTCCAATCGAACCCTGATTTGATCATTCAAAGAGCAAAAACATCATCATCACCATTATCAGCCGCAGAACGTCAACTGTTAAAGGGCCTGGGGTTTTCAAAGCAAACGTTGCAAGAGATCTACACCCAGTGTGATCCTGCGAAGCTGCGGTCTTTAAATACTTGTCTATCCGTCTTGCCATAGGCTTTGATTGAATGGTGTCCAATTTAGAAGTTTTAAAAATCATCATTATGAGCCAAAAGACGTCAACTGCTGAACATAGACCTCCCCCACGGTTTTCCACAGCGACCGGTTGTGAGCGGTCTGCATCCAGTGTGATCCTGCGATCTTTAAATGGTCGTCTGTCCATCATTATTTTTTCCTTAAAAAAAAATCCATGTGCTTGAAAAATTCATACCTATAGGTACCGGTTAAGAAGACAAGATGAAACCATTTTTAATGTCAGCTGGCAACCCCATCGTCCGCGTATCAATGTCTCGCGGCCATAGTCATGCGTCGCCTCGGAACTTTAGACTTAAGGTTAAGAGGTGAGGTATTTATTATCTGGTTTTACCGAGATTCCGGTGTCTAGCCGAAAATCGATTCGGATAATTTGTTATTGTCAGTAATTGTACATTTAAAACGCATGGTCGCCGATAACTGTGTATTGTATTTAACCAAGATTTATACTGAGATACATTCCGGGTCCTGCTCGCATCATTAAATAGCATTACAACTTAGGAAAATCATTCCAAATAATAAGATTTTATTGTTTTGTTTCTTATTTTATGTCGGTCCTAATTAGTTTGCCCAGGTAATAAAATCTTTGTAATAAATAAAGTAAACAACAAACACGTGTTGAACCTTCGTCTGTGGCTACCGGTTTTGTTTACAATGACAAATAAAGTATTAAGATTAAAGTATATAATTGCAAGCACTATCTTAATTATATCATTGAAATATGGTCGCTTATTATTAATTGCTTTTTTATTTATTTATTATGAAGTTAAATTCTTATATAAAGTTTGGCGTTTTGACGGCTAAAGCAATGCAGAACCCATCCATCTTCAGAATAAAAGTAACCGCATTTACTGTTTCAATAGACAGTGTGGAAGTTTCGCGATACATGGAGACTTCCTGATGTTAGACTACTCATCTAATGGACTAGTAGCGGTACATTTTAATCGAGGAATTTCAAATTAGCCGGATGGGTTAAACTTCTTAGCTCTTACCTTGGCCTTTCCACGAATAAAGACGATCAAACAAAATGTTGGGCTAATAAAAACAGACGAATTAAATACGCGAGAGTGTGACGCACGTGTAGCTTAATTTGCATTAAATTCAATATTGTTGTTTTTTTTTTACCGGATTTATGTTTAAAGGTTCATGGTAAGGCCGCATAACAGAACGCAGGCGCCGGTCGCGCGGCGTCGTCTGACCACTTAAATTATGTAATCGAATATTCATGACGCCTTTTGGGTGCATTGCTTTTTTATCGAGCAATTTTATCATCCGCACGCGGCGTTATCGATATTTAGAATCGATTTCATGGTTAACTCTTCGACTCGCTCTTTTTATTTTAAAACTAACATACTTTTTTACGCGGTTATTTTTAGAACTTCCGCATTTTTGAAACTTTGTTTGAATTGAGCAATCTTTTGTAAAAGTTAGATTTAATCCGATTATGATTTTAAGTTTTATCTGCCTTAAAGTTTTCTTTTTAACACGCTTTTTATTACTATTGTTCGATGATATTCGTATATTGTTTTTATCGTTTCTTGGTTTCCATTTATGGACATCATCACCAGGATCATCTCGTTAAGGAGGATAAACCAACAGTCACGCTTTTGGAGACCTTTTTGTACTTTTTGGCAAATGTCTGTAACAGTAATTAATTGTCCTTTTTATAATATTTCGTTTTCGCCAATTGTTTTAATTTTTCATGATCTTTGTTATATCAACTATATTATTTTAATTGTTTTAATTTTCTCAGTATAAGTAGAGACGTTTCTCAAAACAATAAGTCCGTTGTTTTGAGAAACGATTTCCGCCATTAGCACCTCAACAAATGCGTGTTAATTGTCGGATAATTTCGATTTATAGCCGTTTACTTAATAAGCCGATTCGATTCTCACGATTAGAATAGCGAGTTTTTGTACGATCGAAACTACTTCTCATTACTATTGATCTTGTTATTGTTTATCACTTGTAGAATCACTGGTATGCTTAATTTTTTTATCTCTAAAAACCTAATCTACATTCGAGACAACTATAAAATTATTCCGTGACGTCTGTCGCGGTGCTACATTAGTTTTAAAACGGATTTATTTTTTCTTGTTAATACCATAGATACATATGGATCTCGGTATTTTAGGTGTGTGAGATTCTTTGAATTCCGACGTTTTGACGCAAATAAGCGCCGGTATACTACATAATTTGCTTTGAACTGGTTTAATAAAGTTTTATAAATCTTGGTATTTGGTATAAAGCTATCGGGAATTCCACTTAATCGGTATCGCTAATTAACTCCTCTGCATATCTAATTACCTACTTATTAATATTGGATTTAAAGTGTTGACTCTGTCTGCAAATTGCAATAATAAGGTCAATTTCTTTGTAATGCCGTGTAAGTTGAACAATTTATTGCTTAGGTTGAATTTTAAAGGTTTGACGTTGTATTATATTAGCACTGCTTTAATTAAAATTTGGCATTGATAAATCGCCGGGATATTTACTTATCGCGAAATCTACTAACAACGCCTGCTTTGCCAACTTTGTTGCCAAACCATCATTTTTATTGTTTACTCTTGGACTGCTCTTACTATCATTCTTATATTTGGACTTGCAAAAGTAGTATTTTTTGGTATGTACTTATTAACGAATAACAATGGAATGCGAAGCTTAGAATTTTGTCCAATTACTTAGCTCCTAAATGGTTCGTCCGACCATGTTGGTTGTTCAGTGATAATTTTAATTCAATTGTTGAACAGTTTTTGCGTTTCCCATGAGGTGTTGTAATAAAGACCTCGCTCTGATTAATGTTGGTATGTATTTTAGCACATCCCGATGCATTTAGCACTTATGCAGGGCTTGTGCAATGCAAATTATCACGTGCAAAGATTGGAGCCTATAAAGATCTTCAAAGGAACGAAATGTATTTCTTTCACGACCGTTATTTTTTGGGGCTTTTGATCCTCATGTTTTTTATTAATATTTTACTGATGAATATCACACGAACATGTTATCGATACTTTCTTTCTATTTTTTTTAAAGAAATCAATATTCAAGATTATGATGTCTTGCATGTTCCGCGTTGTTAAACTAACATTAAGTTAACAGTAACTCTATTTATTATGTTCTTTCTGTAGATAAAATTATACTAAAATCAGAACTGAAGAGAAAAGCCTTTGTGTAGATAAAGGCTTTAGATAAAGGCTCTTTACTTCTGATTAAATAGTACTTAGTCTGTGCTTTGATACAACTCTGTGGTTTGGTTTGGCACCCTTATAAATGTATTTTTCTCATCATGATAGCTTTTGTTATGATAAATAAGTAAAAGTTAATTTGCGAAACAAATTGTATAGAGTCAACGAACAGAATGTTGTAAGTGTTAAATGGTTGGTTGCTTCCTTGCATAATATGACAAGAAATGCGGTATATTATAATAAAATAATATATGCAAAATATTGTTATGAACAAAAAAATATCGTTATCCTTATGGTTATTTATCATTTTGGGGCCGTCCGCTTCAGTGTTGTAATTCAAAGAATGTAAGGTTATTGTGAAATTGTAATTAAATCATTAATTTTGTGGCTAAAACTGTATTAATGCTTTCTTGTTTTATCATGCAAATTCATTTCAGTTGAGTCCTACTTTTTTATATTGAGTAAATCTTTCTATTAAAATACCGTTTCTAATCAATCGCAGCGTTTGATTAATTTAATAGCAATCCTATTTTCAGACGCAATCATTTGAGTGTATATTCTCGCACAGACAAAATTTTTGATGGAAATACCAGAGTCGAATGCTAGAGACCTTTGCTTCCCCAAGATAACTTATAATTCGCACAGCAAAGTGTGAAACTCACTACCGGCGTCAGTGTTTTCTGAGGATTATTTCAACTCGAAATCAAAGTCACAGTGAACAGGCTTCTTCTGGGTGAGTTCTCTGTATCGTCGTCTCTTTTAACCGCGCTTAGCTGTGCAGTAAAGAGCGAACCCATTTATAATTAAAAAAAAAAAACACTTTCGAGCACGCACTGACACTATATTTTCCATATTTTAGAAATTTTGCAAATATTGCCGCCCGTGCGCAATTTTTGGTTTCATATTTCATCTTTTAAGAATATTGCAAATGTTTCCGAAGGACAACCCGTCGTGTTATCTCAAGGTCGAATACTCGAGATGGTCGGTCGTGCAGACCATAATTTGTAACGGCACGAACCAAGGTCGTCGCACTGCGGAGATTGCGGATTTGGATGCCCCCACTTTGGATCAGGGATGCCCAGAATTTGGAGGACGGAAAAAAGAAAAAGGTACAATTCATTTAAGCTGGGATATACCCAACCAAGGGTTAAGAAGATTGACCGACTCTTTTTTTATCTCTAGTCTATCTCAAATGATAAAACCTCCTTAATTGTACTACATGATATTTGAGATTATAACCCAACCAAGGGTTAAGAAGATTGACTGACTCTTTTTTTATCTCTAGTCTATCTCAAATGATAAAACCTCCTTAATTGTACTACATGATATTTGAGATTATATCGTATTATATCCTGGGCAATTTAGTATTTCTATCTAACTCCGCTTTTTGTCAATTCGCTATCCGTTTTGGTGAACTTTTGTCCTTGGTCCTGCGTTCCCTGCCTGACCCTGGTTAAAGAATCATGCATATGCAAATAACAAGGCGATTTACGTCGCTATTTACAAAATTCGATTGGAATTGATTTCGACTTGCTAAGATGAAGATTTTTTTTTGTTACTACCTAGTGATCGTAACTCGAAGACGATAAAAAAGAAGATGAAGAACTTACGACTGCTTTTACAAGATCTCTGCCATCCCTAATCCGTACCGTGCCGTGAAGAAAATACACTTATGATACGAATGTGGCGTTGCGAATGAAAAAATGCAAACGAGCGGGATGTACGCGGATCCGCGGCGCCTGCGCACGACGCCTTGCGGTAGGGTTCCCGAGGTAGATATGTGACCTATAGGTGATATACGAAATACCGCAGATGACTATTGAATTTATGACTCACAATTTTTAAGAACTTTTCATGTGAATAATCACGGAATAGTTAGAAAGGCGCACATCAGAGCATAATCTGTTTCTTAAATAACTATTTAGCTGCTTGTATTTGAATTGAATCACTCACTTGTGGCAAATATTAGAAGTGAACAATTTAAAGGTTCATATCTTATCATGATGTATCCAATAAGTTTTTTTTTAAATATAAATTAATAACATAATATTTAGCGAACGGAACCTCCGCGTGATGAAAGACGCTATTATTATAATTTCAAATTCGAATTTACGTTTTTATGTGTTCCAATTTATGAGGTCCCCACGCAAGCTGCCAGTATTACGCGCGTCCGAAGTATACTTCGATGTTTATGTGTGTTTGTATCATGTGAAATAAGTTTAACATAGCCTACTGTTTATTGAATAGGCACGGAACTTTGTGAAAACTATATCTATCTAGATTTAAGACTAAACTACTGGTGTTGCAAACATAGATCTGCGTGTGATACGTTTCTATATCAGGGATTCCCAAATTTTTGTCCCCAAAGAACATTTGTACTTTTAGGATCACAGTAAATCGCAAAGTAGTATTTTATTTTTTCAATCTTTGGCTGATCGTAAGTTCTTGCGGTGGTTGGTAGCCACTGCAGCATTGCTGACTGTTTGTGTTGGCGGCCTTGATACACTTTCTTGCTTATGACAAAGAAGGTACGCAAGTACTTTTATAGAGCCAATGTAAACCTGCGGTTGATTGATTTAAGCTCTCAACAGGTTTCAGTAGAAATATTAATTAATTCACCTAAACGGTATAATCTTAATATGAGGAAATGAATTAGGCGAATGCAGAATTAACCAGTGACATATTGTTATTTGATGGAAAATTTTTAAGTGAACACAAGTGGTAACCAAAGGCTTGCCGTACATGTACTAAGTTTGTATAGATCGTTGCATGCTGCAGTAAAATATTTCGCCAAGGACAATGGTCTCGCCCAGTTTAATTTACGATCCCGGACTTATTCCAAGATGCTCTCAGATAGCGCAAATTAATGGCCACGTGTTTGGTATTAAGATTTCAAACCTGCTTCTAACAGATGCAAAGAAATCTTAAATTGAAAATCTTAAGGGTGTGAGCCGAATGCTAAAAGGTTGACAAGGATTCGAAGGCGGATCCAAAGTGTACATGACAGTGCTGGATTAACGCGAGGATAGTAAATGCGTTTAGTGAACGTTGAAATTGAATTATACCTGTGATAAACTTTACCGAACGATATATTTATCTCACTCTACACAAAAAAAAAAGATTTAAGTAGGTGAACATGGTCCGCGCTTAAAGTGGCGATCAATTATTACAGCTCAAAAACAGATGTTAATTTTTGCAATTCATAATAAATAATAAATTAAATATTCGCAAAGTTTCAGATGTCAAATTTAAATATCATTAATTGTGGTTTTTGGTGTCAACTACGTAGCCATTGAACAGAACTTAAAATCCTAATTATCTACCCAACAATTTATTTGACCGCAAGCAATTAGACTTCACAAAAAGTTCACACAAAAACTGAGGCATCTTAAACGTATTTTAATAATCAGGACTTTCACAAAACCTGAAGATTTATACTTTTGTTGCGAAACAGAGCATAACTTCGTGGTTTCATTCCTCTGCTTATAGTAATTTTAAAATACTAGTGAAAACTTGTAAGCATAAGCATTATAGTATTAAGGCTAGACGCGATTACAGAGCTATTTTGCTATGTCGGTGTTTTCTACAAAGTAAATTCTTTCTTATTGCTTACTATAATTTCAACCAGTTTCTCTGGTCCGTATTCATAAACCGATCTTTCTACGTTTAGATGAGATTTGAAAAAAGAAAATTGATTTTTAACTTATCTATAAATCAATGTTTTATAACCCAAACCAACTTCCATAAACTTGAGTTTTTGTAAAACTAAAAGAAATAAATTGTATACCTAATTGTACATTAAGCTTACCGTTCAGCGACTACACTGTATAAAACATAAAAACGAGATCAAACGACCAATTAATAACGCTTAATAAGACTTAATACGTGCTAGCTATTATTAAGCTGTAACTGTTAAATAGTTACACAAGTCTATTCCCGCGTGCCGACATAGAAAGTCGCCGGGATGTGGAAACCCGATCCATTTCAATGCTAACCGAGGGAAAGGGTTTGTGCTGGCTAAACAGGTTACAAACACCAACTGGCCTGGCCTTAATTGACCAGATTTAGTGCTATTGTAAACTTAACGGCGATTTCTAGAGAGTTTAATTTAGGAAACACTCGAATGAGATAGAATTAATAGTTCATTTAAAGTCTAGTTTATAACACTGCTAAATTTTACACTTTTGTAGATTTGTTGTCATGTATATCATTGTCTGGCACATTGGCACAGATATCTAAGTGGTAATTTGTCAACTTAGTTGATTTCTGGAAAGTTTCGTCGTTTGTCCGAGGTACCAATTAACCGTAAATTGTCTTGACCCTTGCTGCTCATGATAGTAAACTTAAATGATGCCTTGTTTATCATAGTTGCACTTTGCAATGTGAATAACCGAACTAAAATGTAAATCATTATACTGTTTCTTGCAATTATTATCTCGTCATTCGATTAAAATAGATCCGGCAAACATTACTTACAATTTATTTAAGGTAGGTCTTGGGCTACTAGCGGGGTCACAGGATTTTATAGTGAACGGCTACCATATATGGTGGTTAGCTAGGAATATGTTGAATAAGCAGTCCCCGACCAAATAGCTACAGGATTACCAGAATGTAATGGGAAGTCTAGTGTGATGGGCTTCTCTATTAAAAGTTACAATGTGACGATCCTGGGCCAATAGCGAGTACAGCAACATCAGTACTTGCAGAAGGCTGCAGATACAGTATATCAAGAAAGGCTTTTGACTGGGTATTAAGAGGCGAGCAACCCGCGGTTCTAAATCTGCGATGTGGAAGGCAGAGGGAGACCACCACACTGTCTTCCCTAATTTGTTTTTTTATGGAAAAAGCTCCACCGACAAAAGGTTGGCTCTTAAATTTAATGATGAGGTCTTATCTAATTTATTCGTAATCAACTGTGGCCCTTCTTATTGATAAGAATTGATTACGAGAATACAGAAGGAGTAATACAGACACAGAAAAGCAAAACGAGTTTAAATGAACGCCGGAACTTACGAAAAATAAAATTTTAAATTGGCGCCTATTTATAAGGGTGATAGATGTAACATTTGTTTTAATAGTATGGTGTTTTATCGATGAAACTTAACGTAGATTACGTGATTAATCTCTCTCATTCTCTCTCTACATAATAAGGTTATAGTATCGGTAGTCCGGAACGATACACTCTGTATAACTTTACCAAAACAACAAATGTATTGCTCCTGTATGTATAGAAATTAAAACTTCTTATGTACAATGAAATATACCCTTATCCGTTAATATTTATTAAAGAACGATAATCTCCAACACGTCACTACAGAGACATCCCGACCTTACCCGACTGACCCATAGATAACCCCAGATATTCCGATCACGTTTCCATCTGATAGAAAACGTGCGATTATCTCGCACTCCGTCACGTGCGACCCCATCATCGATCACTGAATATATTTAAATCAGTCCTATCGTATTACTAAAACTAATCTTCTATAATATAAAAATGAATCGCAAAATTTGTTGGTAAGCGCATAACTCAACAACGCCTGGACCAATTTGGCCAATTCTTTTTTTTTGTGTTTATTATTGTCAAGAGAAGGTTCTTATGAAAGAAATATTAGAGTAACTTGCGCAGAAAATTAGAAATGTAAGAATACTTACTTTCTTAGCGGGGCTGGGGGCGAAACGAAGTTCGCTGGGTCCGCTAGTACATGATAAAATAATTATAATTTGACGACGTTCTTGACGTCAGGCGTCTCTGACTGGCTCCTCTTGGGACAAATGTTTTTTTTTGTTCTGGCTAGCAAGGCTTGTGCATTTTGCCACGAACGGCGAGGTGAATGGTTGCGAAAAGGTATAGGAGTAAAAAAGATTCCGGGAGATACAATTTTGGAAGGATCTAGGAAAGTTGAACAAATTAACTAGCTTATAAATAAGGGTTCTAATTAAATTACAGACAAAACTGTAGTCCAATAATAGTGTACATAGCATGATTTTATACAGGGTGTTTCATGTAACGTGTCAAGCCGATGCGTGGTAATAGGTGAGTACCATACCTATCCATTTCACCCCCATGTATGTTAGACAAATATTTATAGTTTAGGAGTTATAATTTTTTTTCGATATTTTTCATGATGCACCTAGACGATATCTTTAAAAAAATATTTTTTTTGGGTCCACTTTTCTCAGATATTTTGATCTCCATAGAATGCCCATTATTTGCAATATTATGAGTAAAATAATCGACATCCTAACTTAGACACAAGATACAAAATTATTGATCGATACTAAAAAATATTGCATTAAGCAAAACCGAATAGAATTTTCATTCTATGGAGATCAAAATATCTGAGAAAAGTGGACCCAAAAAAAAGTTATAATTTTTTAAAGATATCGTCTAGATGCATCATGAAAAATATCGAAAAAAAATTATAACTCCTAAACTATAAATATTTGTCTAACATACATGGGGGTGAAATGGATAGGTATGGTACTCACCTATTACCACGCATCGGCTTGACACGTTACATGAAACACCCTGTATATCGAAGCATAGTGTAGAAATGAAAGATTAGAAGTTAGAATGAATTGATATTTATAACAAACCAAATAGAAAAAAAAGAAAAAAACAAATCAGCAGTTATTCAATATTCGAGGGTGATTGAGAATACTTGGCTTTTATGATGTCAGAGATTTTCTTTTTGTATTGAGAAAACCTGCAAAACACGTCCACATCATTGTTGTTTTTTTTAGCTCGTTAAAGGCCCTACACATTCTGACCACGGGATTATAATATGAGGTATTGTTTTTAAACACTTGTTATTGTTAGCGTTAATAAATAAAGATATAAATTTATGAATATTTATATCATTTGAAGATAAAAGGGAAGTTATGGATGTAGGCAGATGAACACTGAGGGATACTAAATTTGGGACGACGACCCATAATGAAAGTTTCTGATAAGTGTTCAAAAACAAAAGAGTTCAATGCTTTTACTACAACTGTCCTCATAAACGACATATGACATTGTAATATCAGACAAACTATCAAACTTGTTAATGGTGAACAAAAACTATTTTAAGGTGACCTTGCGAATGTAAGCATGCAGAAATGTTGAGTTTGATTGATTTGTACAGACAGTCATTTCTTGGTAATGCATTATTATAGCTCGCCATATCATAAATCATATATATCAAAATATTAATATTCCGCATACACAGTACCTACAACTTATTTGTACCTATTAAACTTGCAGAAAGATCTGAAATTTTATGAATATGATTTCATCAATTAAAATGATATGCGAAAGAAGATTCTTTACTTGTTTTTGTGTTGATTTACTTTAAATACATATATTTTAAATACGTACATTGCTGTATGTTATTAAAACAACACAAAACCCAATGAAGAGTGATTCTACTGCTTAAAAAATACTTATTATATGTAGCCAACATCATCATCCCCAAATGTTATGTTTTTCATACATATCGTTAAGTTAATGTAGGTCCTGTATTTAAAAAAAAAAGTATAAATTCACTCTATATGCTAATTTGCACTATTTTAATTACACTTTGTATAATGTACATCATATTAAGCACTAAGCATATTATCATTGTAAGCTTTTTTCAAATATTTTCAAGTCTTATAATATCTTTTATATTATAATATATTTTATATTTTAAGTCTAGTGCAGACTAGCGAATGTTCTTTCGTGTGTTGATTTGGTAATAGATTAACCGATCCGTGTGGCCGGCATTGACATTGACCGACCAGTGACCATCGCATGGGCACATCCCGCTCGCGATCATGACTATGTGTGCAGTAGCCTAGCATAGTGTGGCGTATTGCTTATTTTTTTTCTTACTTTGAATTTCACGAATGCTTTGATTTTTCAATAGTATATTAAGGGCTGATTTTTCTATAGTCAGATAAGAAAATATATTCGTCGAACAAAATACAATATGGCTACATTGAAAACATTAACTAATTGTCAGCAATCATACGTAACTGTTTTTTTTTAAATCAGTCAATCAGTCTGATAGGCTTTTGTGAAAGATTAATATCTACTCTTACGGCCTGTTTGACAATGTCCTAATAAGTTCTGGTAAGCAGCATTATATGTTTAATACTTTATACGCAATGACGTTCCATATTTGGTATACTTATTCGTTGGTTAGCACTTATTTATCATGGTTAAACAGGCCTAACTTAAGTATCGGCCTGTATTGTAATTTCGGATACTTTCATTGGTAAGCACTTTTAGTATGCGTATCGTAAGATGCTACAGTAAATCTGTACTGTAATCTACATGTTACAGTAAATCGTTTTCGTTCATTTACATATTTGATCAAATACTTACATACGCATAAATTGTAGACGAAAACCGGTCTTGTTTTTAACATATTTATTTTTTGCTGTTATTTTTATTATCATCGGTCGTCTATCATGCGCCAGGCGCCGGGCGTCGCGGCTGTATGCTAATAAGGCCCGGAGAACACGAAAAGAGCGCGTCTCCGCATTCCGTGCGCGCGCGCATCTTTCGGTATTCCCAAATCATTTACAAACAATGTCATGCCTATAAATTCTAATATTGGATCTCTGTTTGGAGGCTCAGATAGCAGTCGTTGTAACTGGAGATTAATTTAGCTGTTATAATAAAGCTGGCTATAGCTACTTAATTAAATTACTAAACTAATATAATAACTATAAAAAAAAAACAAGCTCGTAAAAAGAATGCGTTTTTCATCCAATCGACTGAAGTTTTGCGTCCGCATACTGTAAGCGCGTGCATCTCAATTGTTAGTCTATCACTTATTAAGTTCGTATAATAAATAGAAAAATAACAAAGTATTAGTGGTTATAATACCCAAAACATAGACAGAGGTGGCGACAGACAGTCCGACATTTGGTTATTATGTATGACCATATACATTTTGGGAATTTGCGTAGGCGAGCAAAGCTAGACAAATAGCACAATAAGGTTTTACCACTTAATTCTTACTTATTTTATTGTATCACCACACAATGTTATGTTAAAGCCAATTAATTCTACAAATGTAAATGTAATACAAAGCTCGAAAGTAAAACAGTCACATCACATCACTTGTTGCTATTAGAATTTGCGGTCAATGTCAATTTAAAATGTACTGTTATGTTTTGATCAGTAGCATCAGGTGTGGCAATACTAAGTCGTCAAAGATTTACCCCGCGGCTATTGCAAACCCATTCAAATGTAAATGATCAATGTATCTTATGTTTCCAGTGAGGGATTATATTTTCTAATACAAACCTTGTTTAGTGGATAGCTGCAATTTGGCTCACTTGTAGCAGAAAGCAAGACAGTAAATATTGCGAAACATAATATAGGTAATGGCGATTGCTCTTTGATAGATAACGGTTATTTATTGAGAAACAACATTGGCTGGTCGGATACATTGTTTTCTATAAAGCTATTGTAAACGTGAGGCAGGTATAAAATAATTTAAGTAATGTAGACCAAGATACAATATTTATATTAGTCGCGCGCGTCTGATGTATTAAGAGCAAGCTGATTTGAAAAATGCTTTTATTTTTTGAGTTGGTATTGACAGTGTAATAAAAAATATTAGTAAAACATTGTTATCTCGTTACTTTAGTTTATGGTAATCATGACTGGGTAGTTTATCGTAAATCAGAAAACAGTGGAAATCCAATAAGCGGCACGGGAAAGGCAAATGAAGCGAATGCTGAGTAAAAAAAAGTGAATCAACATACGAGTTCACTCTCGATAGTTGCATTGTGAATGATGGAAGCTAGTTTTTAGCTCCAATCGCTAATCGAGCCGCTAATAAAACCTGAGAAGTGGATGCACAGAGAAATGCCCGGTTTCACGTGGATCTAGAAACGGATTTACTGGAAGCATGTCTAGTTTATTCTACAGTCAAGAGCGAACATATTTAAGAAGAAGGCATTTGTGGTAAATAGCATTGTTTTAAAATATAGTCTCATTAGTACCATTTTATAATTTATTTTATATTACCCGCTCTGTTATTGAAAACGTTCCGCCACTAATTAAATTTTCTGCATTCCCCAAGCGGTTGACTGGTAGAGAATGCCCAAAGGCATTAAGTCCGCCAATTGTACAGTTTACTGGATGCAGACCGCTAGCAACCGCTATAGAAAACGTTGGGGGAGGCCCTTGTTCAGCAGTAGACGTTCTTTGGCTGTAATGAGAATGATGATGAGAAGAAAAAACATTTTAAATCTGAGTGTTATGAAGGCTTATATATAAGCTTTAAGGTATTTATGTTTAGACTGTAGATTCTAAAGGCGTCTATTTTTTTTGCAAGATTTTATTTAGTTTCACCTGTGTCTTTAATCAAATCTTTCAAGTCTAATTTAATCCACTTCCCGGTTACCGATTGAGCTGAAAAGCATGCATGTTTAAGTTGTAGTTAACAAAATGTAGAGCAAGCATATAGAACTACGCTAGATCTTTTTTTTTTTTCGATATTTCCGTTCACACGATCAATTAACCATATGTATATAACTTTCACACGATTTGTAACGAACTGTTATCAAAATAGTCACGTGGTTTTCATAACTTAACAATGATCGCATTAAAATTGGCAAGTCACTTCCATCCATCTCTCGATCGTGGTTGATTTTTCACACGGGAAGCACGCGGTCGCACACAATGACGGTCTCGACACTGACAATGGGATGATAACCCGACCACTTTCGACTTTCCCGCCTCTTCCCACAAACATGGCCTCGAAAAGCTATGGCGAATGGCGGAAAATTCGCGCCATTTCATCTAAGATTGTAGCCATTCTTTTCTTTTGATAGGAAACGGTGATAAAGATGATTGCGCTTGGTGCGCGGAGCGACTAATGTGAATGCGGAAACTAATTGATTAGTAATAGTGAAATTATGTAGATGTGCTCGGTATATTATTGTTTTTATATATAACATAAGCGCAGCGTAGGACGTCCACCGACAAGATGGACAGACGACCTTGTAAAGATAGCAGGATCACACTGGATGCAGACCGCTTACAACCGGTCGCTGTAGAAAACCGTTGGGAGGCCTAGTTTTTTTGTTAACAAAATTTAGTATGTCTATAAGATTTCACTATTTTGAATACAAGATTTTCTATATCTGTCTACTAGCAATATGCTGCGAATTATAGCTGATGAGACTCAGCAAAAAGATATTTTCTCCTAGCTGTCTAGAATGTTCGGTATGTCGAACGTGTCATAGCCAGGGCTATGTCGCGGCATTCAGCTTTGCTACTAGTACAAACGACGGCATCTGACATTAGTTTCTCTTTGAGTTCATGTTTCTAAGGCCCGGTTTGGTTAAATTTACTAGCGTTTGAATATTTACGATTGTACATGGTTAAAAAAAATAACCAATGGTTATTAAAATAGCCATTCTAAAATTTAGTTGCGGTATTTTTTTCTTTAAAACACGCACAGTCGTTAAATTTCTACCGCTGGTAATATTTAAGTATTAGTTGAGTTAAATGTCGGTCATGCAACCGGGACCAAATGGGGTAATTACGTACTATCTCTGATTTCTGTAGACAAGTTTTCGCTTTTTATTCACATCCTTCAATTTATCATCCATTTCATATCTTATGGCTATTTCTGTTGCTGTACAGTCAGAACTTAATGGCAATTATATGAAATTATTTATTCTGTTCACACTACAGATTTTAATTTCAATTGTAATTTTTGTAGTGTATTTATACGCTGGTGTGTACATTTCAACATGCAATCACAAGGCAGCGACTGCTCCACTTCCCGATGTTACATTACTGTCTATAATCATTGGACTCTAATGCCTTGTGATCTGTATGTATGCCTCTTAAACAGTGTAGTATAAAATCTTATACGACACAGCTGGTGTGGTGGTTTTAGCGCTCCTCTTTACAAAGCCAGCGGTCGTGGGTACGAATCCCACAAGGGTTTCCACAAATGTTTCTGTGATGAGCACGAACATTTGTAACTAGGTCCTCCTCGTCATAATTTGTTGTCTGGTCTGGTATTAGTAACACAAGGAAGAAAATTCATTTTTTCCATACCGAGACAGTCGGTGTATTGTCTGGCGAATATTTGGTTATTTATTATTATGATAAAACAACTGCATTAAGAACGATCATTATAATCTAAGAATTAACTACTGTTTATGATTCCTAGTGACACGTTTTGTCACATCCCACTATAAAATAACATCTCTCTCAATTCTGATGTCCGCATCATTAGAGAATCTATCAATTCAATAAATTCCAATTAAAATTTCGACAAAACATTTAACTTGTTTTATTACATTTTATTGTATCACTGATTGTGTTGGAATGTGGCAGATAATTTATTATGGTATAATGTTTACCGTGATCAAGTAGTTTTTGTGGCTGTCGCTACGGGAAAACCGCAATATTGTAATTTGTTTTTTTTTGCTTTTGTTCAAGTTTTGGCTGAGCGGTCGTGTCTTGTTTCGCCTGCTAGTTTACTGCTAGTCTTTTCATGTTTTTAGCTTGTTTTATATTTCGGGATTATTTGATATATCAACGTTTTATATTGCCTGATTCGAGGAACTTTGCTTACGGATTTATTTGATTTTTGGTAGCACACAACATCAGAGCACATAATTTCTGCTTAACATCTGCTGCTTAGAATAGTAATTTAAAAGCTTTGGTACTTAAAACAGTATACAGAATATGTTGACTGGCTTCAGTTAACTTGCACGGTACATCTGGTCACCTATGATCTTACAAAGTAATTTATTGAATTACTGTGAATACATTAAGCCATACCGAATAATAGTCCCATAATATCTGTAATCAAAACTGTAAAACCGATTTATGATCTTAATGTAAAGCACTTGTAAGGTCATTGTTGTATAACAGTTATCGAGTCTAATGGGTCTCCGCACGGAAATGTGTGATTAGATCATAAATACGCTAGAGAAATCACTCAATGTCACCGATTGTGATCGGGCTCTTGTGCAGTTGAGGGTTAACGCCTTTCTAAGAAAGGGTTAAATCTTTTATTTGGTCTATTAAAAAGACATCAGAGCTGACGTTACGTTGCATTAATAGAAGATTTTTTTATGATCTTCGAATTTTAAAATCCATTAAGCTTTAGCTCAAACTTGGCAGGCTATTTCCGGCAGAGGTTTTAATTGTTTAACTAAATCTTCCATCACCGTTTCCTTGTATTTTTTTTAACCGTCTGTCTACATTCGGTATGAATATAATTTATAAATCTGCATTCTCTTGGTATATCTATGGGCTTATCAGGTGTGGATAGAGCATGAAAAAATTACCACTATTTTTTCCGACTATCTATTATTTGCACATGTAAAGTAGATTTATTCAACGTAAAGGAAATATGCTGAATGCAAGAAATATGACAAAGAAGTTTTTTGTTCGAACATTTGGCAGCCCTAATGACCTATGATCAAACAGTTCGAATATACCAAATAGAGTGTGACACCCGAGGTCAATGCCATATGTTACATGCTCGGGTGAGCCGACCCGAACAATGGATTAGGCATTCGACATTAATCCGATCACCATTTACATGTTAATGTTGAGCTACTCGGCTTGAACGAGACGGTTCTCAAAATGGAGGAAAAGAGCACATAGCACTGAAGGTATAATTTCATAGGTATATCCCCAGTAAGCTACCCCTCCTTCCATCGACAGGTAGCATACAGGGAAAGGATTTCTTACCGTCCAGTAGGTTTATAGGAACAAAAAAAACTTACGATAGATAACTATTTCTATCTTTTGTTGGGCAAAACCACATATATAATGAATTTAGGGAACGGCGAATTTAGGATTCGCCTGCGCAAGCATCGGTCTTTTCATACAAATTTGTAAGAAACACGATAGCAACAAATACTAACCGCTCTTTATCATTATCATCATCATTTCTGTGTGTTTTATAATGAAACGTGTGAATTTTAAATGTGGTAAGTATGAGTAACCAAAGATCAGCCAAGACTTTAAAGTAAAAATGAAGAAAGCTTTTCACATCCCCTTACATCTGCACTGTAAGTTGTACAATTATTATTTGTATTTTGTTGTTTAAATTGAAATGCACCCTTAATATATCGAACGTTGATTTCTTAGTGCTTGTCACTTAAAAATAAAATCCAATACACCACTAAAACTCGAGAACGGGTGGACCGATTTTGATTATTTTTATTTAGTTGGATTCGTCTTCAATACAAGGTCGATGCGAGGTTAGCTAGGATCGCTAGTTTTAAATAAACTGTGGTGAATAAATAAATTGTAAATACAAACAAACAAACAAACATCTCACTGATTTAGGTACAGTCGCAAGAACATCAAATCAAATCAAATCAAATCAAAACGTTTATTTGTGAATATTTGGGTACAAGTACATCAGATGTTTTAAAATGTAAAGAAAGGTGCTCCAAAATATGCTATGATGTAGCGTACAAATGTTTAACATTAATAACATTGAGTAAGTAAGTAAATTAACATCAGGTTACCCGCTTTTGTTGCAAACTAGCCCCTATTACAACTGCATAAGATACCGCAGTGTTTACCTTGACGTGCTGTTGTCCGTACAATATGAGTAAATGTTTGACAACCCATGTCTGAGACCGAAACATTCTTGTCAATTCTTCCTCGCCTAATAATAAGGTCAGGAGCGTTCGATAAAGCATATTTTGTTATGTTAATTAGCGATTGGCTATATTATGCTAATCGGTTATTGTTTTATGGTCTTCTTTATGAGGTCGATCTGTGGGTTTGTGTTACTATACATTGTAATAAAATAGCGATGTGAACTTTGATTTTGTGTTTTGCTTGTAATAAATGTTATAGCGGTAACATTTTTGACAAATTATTACAATCTTAAATTTTATTTTTCCGACTTTATGAACTAAGTATGCCTAATAATACATTTTTAATTCATAAAATATATGGATTAAAGAACAAAATATTAATTCTACATTGTTGCTCATCAGACAAGTTGTTATTGTAGCTATTTGCATATTAAATGATGTTATTGTTATTATGTAATAACAAGAACTTTTGATTATTTCCATTAATACACTGGTTGGAATGAAAATTCATTCTAATAAACCATTAAGATTACAAAGTAACAGGGCTGTCTTAAAATATCTCAATATCTGTGACAAGGTCAAAGAAAGTGTAAAAAAACTGTTAATTGGGACAAACTCGTAAAGCACACAAACATTGTATCGTAAGTGGAGGTCATGTCCCCAATCCGAGTATGAGTTATTATATCATATTGGGAGCGAAAGAAAACTATGTCTTCTCTCTACTTAGTAAATAATTCTGGGAAAGGTTGCTATTTTACCTTTTTAAATATCTAAAACCAGCGGAGAGAGAGGAAAATTAGCGTCGTAGTATGCGTCTTGCTGCCACGACTTAAGCTGTGCCTTGTTGACTCAAGTAACCCTTTGGACTCACGTATTATATTTTTCATTTTATTTGTATTGTTTGTAAAAAAACTTTTCTTTCTTTCTAAATATAAATGAGTAAGTTCGCTCCATCGGCTCTGTCTAAGCAATACGTGTACTCAAGACCAAAAACACTGATAAGAACCTATAAGTGAAATATCCTAAAGCGGTCACGCTACAGAAATGCACGCAGGATCGAGGAAAGCAGGTCGATTTGATCTGTAAAGGTCAAATGATGACCCAGGTCACTCGATGGCATGTAAATTGTGAACGTTGTCTTGGCTTGGTAATATCACTGCTTTTAGCATCTAAGATGGACACCTATGTACGCACCTGGTACGTAGAGCGATAATCTACAGTAACATTGTTCGACCCTACGGCTCGTAGGTGTACATCAGTCAGTCCTGTCGTAACTTTTCAGTGTTTCAGTACTACTGATGTTAGTTTATATCTGTAGAAAAGCAAATTTAAGATCACGAAATTCGGTTCAACCGTCCCTCTGAGCTTATTAGTAGTGTAACTATTTTTCATTAATGGAAATGATATAACATCATCAAAATATATCATATCAGAAATCGTTTTCATTCATAGCGAGTTGTTGACATCAGTTTCAGTAGGAATATGATAAATCTGATGAGATATTATGCTAAAATTATGTCCAGTTCTGACTCATGGTACCGTGTGCAAGTGCATTCTCATGCATATTCATTAAAACTGACATTGCCAATTGGTCATATAGTTTATGGACTATCGGCTAATTTGGCGCGCTATAATTTTGTCTGTCTCTATTAGGTAAATCTAGTTTTTGTGTAATGTTTTTACGTGTTTACCCGTGTTTTGAAATCAAAATATCGTAAAACTGTCCTTTTTATAGGTTCTTAAATATGACCTTTATTTAATGCTATAGCCGATAGGCATCTTTAATTATGGCTTGCTAAAAGCATTGCTTATTTTTATGCAAAATAATTTCAGAGCGTCTTATCACGTTCCGGGACAGTGCCCGCCTACAGGCGTGAAAACAATAAAACATCTATTGTGTCTGAAGTAGTGTCCCGGAACGTGTTAAACAACATTGTGTTACCTTAGTAACACTCAGTGCTGTACTTACTCAAATACTTAAAATGCAATTGACCTCAAAGACCTGTTGTATAACGTCCAAACGACCACCAGTACATCTCAATCGGTCCATCTGACAGCGAGATGGGCGCGCTCGCCGTGAACTTGACCGATGCGCGCGCGCCGGTCAGCCGCGGCGATGGCTAGAGCGTCTGCCGAGTGCGGTCAATGCGCTTGATCTTTAACGCGCTTAGCTGCGCAATCGCAGAAACGATAGTACACTGACACGACGAGACGAGTTAACTTGACCGATTCACCCGATACAGGCAACTTGTTACGCAAGTATTATGGTCGTTAGGACTTCGTGTGTTATTTTGTTGTTCAATACATTATAAAAAAAATTAAGGTTAATAAAATAACTAGGTTTAAAACAGTTTAAAATACCAGTATTATCAGGTTTATTTTAAGTGGCGGAAAATTAATAACGTGACAGAGACGCCTCTGCCGCGCTTTCAAATTGCTTGTGATTAGTTGTTGTATAGTAAACTTTTTATTATTCTAGGTGTTGCATGTTGGTAGATGATGCGTATGTTTGTTATATTTATTTGATTGACAGTTGTTTAATATTATGTAAAAGTACAGAACTTCTCTATCTGCCAGCTCTACTCGTATAGTGGTGACTAATGTCGGCGATGGTTGGTCGCCATTTACATAATTCACCCTCATAGTTTAGGTCTTAATCTGTATACTGTTGCTGTACCTTAAGTAAATAAAATAAAATTAAACGCTGTGCATTCCACGACTGGAAATAAATCAGTCCTAAACATATATTGCAAAGACTCCTCTTGCGAAAGCAAGATGTTTAAACTGCCGCTGAATGAGTCGCAAGCGCATGACAGGCGACAAGTTGCACCTGTCAACGTTGACAGCTAACGAATTGCGCACACGGAACCTAATTGATGAAGACGAACTCAACAGCTGGCTACATTTGGCACGTACGCACTGCGACTGATAGGTACTTAACATGTTTTTCAGAATTTTTTATTGAGTTTTATTCAATAACCTTATATTGTGTCCGCGTTACCGTTACATACATCGTAAGCAGCCAAAGCATAAAAAATAATTGAAAAATTCTATGTATTAAAATTTTAAAGAGATTGCTGGATTATTTACTAATGAAATGTAGACTCTCATTTATTCACACAAGCTCGTAGGTGTCATAGCTATGCAATACAACGTACCTACTATGCAATATTATTTTCTGCTCTAAAAACAGTATTTTTATCTAACACAATAACAGCTATAGTCGCTCTGGTTTATATGGCAACAGCATTCATTAATTTCATTAAACTGGTTTTGAACAGTAAGGATAGTTGTATACTTAAAAAAAAAAAACAATTATTATATCTACTTCGCCCACACTGGGGTTTGCCATATTGGTTAGATTTGTTTTGGATATTTCGTTTTTGTATTGATATGTTTTAACGAGGTAATTTATTTAATAACCCATATTTTTCTATTTGTTGTTGCGTAAACATAAAGTATACGTGAAATTCTTATGCAAACTGAAAAAAAGCTTCAATTGAATGATATGTATTTTTTCGCCACACTACACTGCAATGTTGTCTTTTCACGAAGTACATGACAATCTTCTAAACCCGCTTCTTAGCGGTTCACAAAGTTGTTATGCAGAAATAAATTTCTCGAATAATTTATCAGGTGATTCTACAGAAGCTCCTCGTAGTATTCACAAAGAAACACGCTTTAGAATGTTTAACAATGGTGCAAGGCGCATTTGAGTGCTTGACTCTGCATTTATTGCTATTGATATGACAAGAAAAATGTGACATGCGTTCGAAAGTCACATGCGAGTGTGTGGCAGACGAGCTATTGTGACAGTGAAAGTAAACAATTTCACTTTTATTCATGAGCCACCCTTTGACGACGCTGAACAATGACTATCGGTATTCTGCGTTTTCTCGTTCTTATGATTTTGATGGACATGATTTTCTTTTATTTTTGACAGGTCACAACATATAAATCAGTCTTTTAATTATGTTCAGCTCGAAAGATTACCACATAATATGTACGTATTAAAGTTATCGTCGAGCATAAAGAACAAAAGCGTGTTATTATTTATAATAGCGCAATAGCCGCAGGAATGACAAGAATTGCCGAAGGAAATAATATGGAAACCCTTCACCGCACTGTCACGGTGACCCTGACTGATACGGGCTGGCCAGTCGCCTGCTACCACTAATACAAACTAGTCACACAAAATCCAGACCATAATACAGCACGTTGTATTGAACACTTGCCAAATTCTAGAATTAATATGGTCATGTCAACGTCAATATCGATGGAACATCATCTCTATCCTTGTTTGTATATTTGGGATAGGTAGTTTAAAATGCATCTTACTTGTTAATCATTCCACATGTTTCACTTGAAACTTAACCTACGCTTTACCAATTAAAAACGTAATAGTATGAACAAAGTTCGTCGTAGTTTACCTGTTCTTTTAAGGCAAAAGAATGCATCCACAAGCTCACATTACATCTCCCTTCGTCACATCTAGAGCCGCATATTTCCTCGGAATACTATACCTGTGCCATATAAGGAACGTAAACTGCTGATGAAATAATGACAACCACATGAGAAATGGGCCAGATCTGGTACGTGAGCCACAGTTGAAATATTTTCCACAATTCAAGGCCCCTGGAGTCGTTGACACAGTAAGCGGAGTTAGAAATCGTGACATGTGCAGCCATAGCCTTACGGTATATATTTTATTGGCCCGTAATTATTTCGGCTGTATGCGATTCGGGTCTTAAACAAGATCCAGCTGTGAGACAATCTGTTGCTAATTTTGCGCAAGATTTCCCAAAATGTTCTGAATACTCATGTGCGGCACGTGACGCGGACGGAATATCAATTGAACAGAACATGTTTCCAGGACATTGGCTGTCGTGAGCGATCGTGAGTTCGAAATTAGCGAATGCAAATATGGCACAGCTCCAAAACATGTCATTTCTTAACCACACGAAAAGTACAACGTTTACATTCACCGTTAGAGTGAAGTAAAAGCATTTAGGACTAAACGTTGCCTTCGTTAGGTTCTGTTCATTTATCACCAGGAAACAAAATGATTTCTAGGGACATGTATACCACTTCTCATAGACTCATATTATAATAATAAATTTGTATAAATGTAGTACACGTTTCGTTTCATACATTCTGTAATAAGCTCAGGTTTTTGATGGCCTTGACTACTACTACTTGACTCTAGTATTAGCTATGGCTAGGATTGGATTATAAAAGGGTTTGTATCCAAGGTATTGGTTTTGCTAAGGGTCTAACAATTCTAGTAGACAGCAGCTGATGACAATTGTGATTAGTCAGCTAGCTATGTGAGTGCCAAGCCATGAATCACAGCGGGCGCAAGGTTACGAAAGTCTGGCCTTTGTCGTTTCTATGGCGCCTTTATTAGTCCCCCCACTTGCTTCGTATTGTTTTAGTCTTGTTCATTTCGTTTACTACTTACTAGTACTGTCATAGAAATAAGAGGTTACGCTACAGTTTCTTCTATGAATCGTGTTTGATGAACGCTGCGCCGGTGGGTTAGCAGAAATTATGAAAATAGAATTGGTGGAATTAATTTAAACACAGCCATTTGATTCTAATTTAGTCATTAAGTGACTAATTGTAAGAAGTAATGTAAATAATTTAATTATATTAGGCACCTATTAGGTACAACCACAGGTTATGAATAGACTACAAATGTCAGACAGACTATTACTCAATTTCAAATCGCCTAGTCAAGGATTTTAGAAACCGGAGACAAGTTGTTCACGCGTGAGTCACAAATTCAGACGGCATTAGAACAAAGTAAATCTCTCATAGATCCACTTAACTTGAGCAAGGTTGCTGGTATAAATAGTTTATGCACATGTGCTTTGGGTGTGGCCCATACTTCCTAGTGTGCAACACTATCCGCCATTGTTGTGAACGCAAGAATTGGCAAGCTCTGATCACGAACGCGCATTTACTGCCAATAGCTTGATCAACGAATTGCTACTATAGATCGTACCTTATAATCTGAGGCACTCAAATACTGATCCGAATCTGATGCGGGCAATTTTGTTAAAACATAACCTTTGATGTAGTTGGGTAAAAATACGAGTAGTAAGTAGTTGGTGATAATTGCTCCGATTGAATTTTGCAGCGTCATTATGTAAATAAAATATAAATTGAACAGAATTCTGACGACTATATTGGCCTATAGTAACAATATTGTTATTCTTAGCGAGCATGTTTTGCTGCTATTTCAGCCTTTTAGCATTTGCATGGCGCAACGTAACAAGCATTTCACACGTCTACTTAAATTCAAGATACTTTCCATCATAATCTGAACCATCAATAAGTTCATCGTTTAAGTATCAAAAGTTCAGATTATCATGGAAATGTAAAGCTCTACTTGTAGCTAGCTATAGCCGTGTGAACATAAGGCAGTGTATTTGTCACGTACTAACAGTTTCTAAAGACAAGCCTCGACCCGGGTAGTGCTATACTAAATTGGCTTTTTTCAATGACATATGTTAGCGCTTACTAACAAGAAACAGTCACTCCATAAACATACATATTCAATTACCGGCCCGTGTTTCCGTTTCGGAAGTCAATCTATAGTAATGTAATAATGACATATAAAATGAAAATGATCCTGGGCTACCACAACAAACCTTGAGAACTCAGTGATTCACCTGTGTTGATCCAAGAAAGGGAAAATTACGTCCAAAATCTTTCCAGTATGTTATTTCGGCGCAGTAGTCCATGGAAAAGTTTATTTTATAATTTAATTCTAACCAGACATTAGGCATAATGGATGCGACGTGCGGTGGGGTAATACCTGCATGTCGATTCAAAAGCAAATGACAAGGCTGTCATCGAGAACGACAAGATAGTTTGACGATTTTCTTTTACTTCAACATTGAGCAGCGCATTTAAAACCGTCAAGCTATTCTGAAATTCAAGCTCGATGTCGAGCACAGTGGTGATGTTGCCGTAGTTTGTGTTTGTTGTAGTGAATTACTCCCCTGTATATCTGCTTAGTAGCTACCTTTTCTCTCTTGCATCATCAAGCAGACCCATAGTCTTTAGGAATGATATTAGCAGGCATCGAGCTCCTAGCTGCATTAAGGGCCAGATATTCCATTTTTACGATGTTTCGATTGAGTTTAAACATGGAAACACTAATTATTTAAATCTCGAATCTATATATGTTATAGAAGAAGATTACTAGAATGCTGGATTGTGGTTGGAAACACGATTGTAATTACTTTGCTCGATAATAATTGCCTCAGTAGTGGGCCCCTTTTTTTTCGTATTTTCTATGTAGTTTTCAAATTATTGGACTTATATTTATGAAAATCACATATTTTAGTAGGTAATTCCATTCTACACATATACATGTTAAAATGATTTCAAAATGTTTGTTATTTAGATCAGAATAACGAAATATCTAAAAACACTTTATTTGACCTATTTCGACTTTTTTGATCTTGATTTGCTCAAGCTACACAGATGTGAGGAACAGAGAATTATAAGAATATACATTTTGACCACATAAGTGAGATCTCAGCTATGAATCAAATGATTTTTTTTTAGTTTTTATCGGTGTTATGTTCAGGCAAAGAAAGGTCCATTTTTTTTCATTAGTCTGTATTCTTTCTTACAAGCAGCAAATTCTTCCAATTGTCTTTTTAAGATTACTTTAGACACCAAAGATGTTTAGGGCGTCCAATCGTTTTTTTCCAGTTTTATTAACATTTTCATTCATAAAACACTGATTTAGTGATTCTCACACTTGTGACGATGGTGATTCGCGCAACGACTTTGACGCAACAGTTGATCGTCGTGTCATCTCTGTTCTATACATGCAAGCAGAAATAGCGCTATCTTTTTATTCAAATGACAAGCACGAGATACCATTTCCTCATTCCCCTTGACGCCACTGCGAACGCTGGACCTATGTCAATTTTTGCAATTTTATTTGCGTACTTAATTACGTAAAACACCTAAGAACTAATAATAGCTAATTTCGCCGCGCCGCGTCACGCTCAGTTGGATCAGCACCAGTCTTATACTAATCAAAGGTCGCGAGTTCAAATCGGGGGTATCATGAATATTTTTCTACATAGTCACAATATTTTTTTAGAAAACGAAATAAGTATTTATTTTAATTTTTGGACATTTTAACATTTAAAATAAAAAAAATTAAAAATAAAAACTAATTAAATTTTTAGGTTTTTTTTTAAAGTAGCAAATCCTATTAAAAAAACTACATAACAATGAAAATAAATTTCAAAAAGAAAATTAGTATCAAAAACATCATCACCATGCGGATAAATCTCCTCAATGCCATGAGGATGGAACCCCCAACCTCTACGTGTTAAGCAAAATAAAAAGAGAAAGGCTGTAGCGACATATATAATTGTTGTGAATAAATGAACTATATTTTTGTACCAATCGTAGAGATGAATCCGTTTCTATAGTAACAATATAAACAAAAAGCATAAAACACTCATGTCAAATTATTGTAGTTTTGAACATTTTCTCTATTTGGAAAAATCAGAGCTAAACCATAACTGTAGGTTTAGCAGTAATCTCAAATGCTAAAGCTGTGCCCTGGTGACTCTAGTATATTGGAGACGAGAAAATATTATATGAATTTGAGGGAGGGAGAAAATTATTAGGTGATAGGTCTATATTAATTTTATTTATTTATTTACATCTAGACTCCTGTGACAAAATACAAACATTGGAGGTTAAGTTAAGGTCGGTCTAGCTCTCTTCGTGTATGGAACTCAGGTTTCCATGTTATTTACGTACGTACGTACACATTTTCTGAATCGTGTAGTAATAATAATGCATTGACTATCTATCTCTTATTTGGTGACATGGACTTGAGCGACGAACATGGAGATTACTCAGTATAATCCAATTATATTTGCATTCAGAAATGTCAAATCTGAATAATTTTTTCAATTTTGTTCTGTCGAAAATGTGTGGAGACTGTCTTAATTTTATTTTTATAACCGTTCCTCAAATTGCTGTTACTGAATATCCAAAACAACTTTGGTGTTTGTGACACATAATAATTCTATTAATCTTGTAGTTAGCGCCAAATGGCGCTTCGGGGTCACGAAGCGTTCCGTACCATTATCTATGAAAATGGCATAAACATCATATCTGTTGTCAGGGAGTCCCATACAAAAGATATGAAGTCCTAATAATGGGGCAGCCCCTCATTATTATCATTATCAGAGTAGATAAGTTGTATGAGAGCAACCTGAAAAAAAAACTGTTTTTTAAGTTTTTGTTTTTTCAACGGCAACATGAATACATCCTTCCTGAAAATTTCAACTGTCTTACTATCACGATTCATGAGATAAACCCTGGTGTTGCCCTTTCGGTGTAGGAACTCATGCTCATCATAATTCATTCCTTGTAGGGAGGTGTCTCAAAAATATTTTAAAATACATATTTTAGGCGGTGTGATTAGGATATAAAGACCCCCTGCCAAATTACAGTTTTATAGTAAAAAAGGTCTATAAGCTAGACTACAAAAAGTCAAACATGGCAAAACCATATATGGTTTATCAAAGTAATTGTGTGGGTGCGGTGCTCTAATTAACAAACTTAGACAGTTGAAATATGGCATCTAGCTAGGTAATAATGTGTAAGCGAAGGAAAAAATCTGAAAACAAAAGAAAGTTTTTTAATTGTAGGGTCTGAAACCGTTATAATTAAGTGGATGGAAGCTTGCACAAAATATGTATTCATGATTTATGAATAAGCAAATAAATATTTCTATAAAAAGTTATGATATCCCAACAAAAACATCAATGTGAAAAATGATAGCCAAGTTCAATGCTCAGTATATTTGATAGTGAACTTCGCCGAAAAAAGTATTGCATCTAAATGAGAGATTACTACTAACTACTTTTGCCTTACTATTTTCTTACTTTCTAACACATGATAGTCAAGTCATTTTTATAGTTCAGGCTGATATTAAGCGAGTATTTTAAGCGTGGTGTGGGTGATTAATTTACTTGAACCATTTCACGGGACATCCAAAATATACGCGGGCGACGTCGCGGGAGACGACTAGTAAATAAAAAACTTTGATATTATTAAAGGATTACTGAAACGATAAAGAAACCTTTGTCTTTAATTTAGCTTTCCATGTTTGTAATGTTAAACGGAAGCGTGAAACATACTGCGCAGACCCTAGATAAACTGGGAACAGGGCAAGAGAATGATGATGATGATTTGAAATGTTATGAATTTCAGTGTGTAAAAAAAAAACCATGACAAAATTCTCGTGATGGGTGAACTTTGACTTATATACCTACTGGTTTGTACGGAACCCTAAATTTGAAGTGCCATATCTGTAATGGTCTTCAGTCATCATCAATTGGAAGACTGATGGAAGATAGTAGTGAGACTATAACTGTGTCGACAAAAAGGATCTTAATATAAACCACCTAAATGTTATTACATTACATTTCCTACACCTATGGGTTGGCTGGAAGAGGTATCTTTTAGGGATAAGCCCACCTTTGTTCACATTGTGACTTCTTGTACCTATTTTCTGTACATCTTGTAAGTGCAATAAAGAATATAAATATATAAATGTTATCGGATATTCTTTCTTGTTTTTATAATGGTTACAGGTTGCTGGCATAAAGTGCTGACCAGTCGTGTGAGAATGAAATGCCACTCTTTGCGTTCCTTGTTCTTTCGATAAACGTTTAGACTAAAAAGCATGTATGGTGTACTAAAGAAACCATTTTGTAAAAGTTCTTCGGGGTTCTGCTAGATGGCGTGGGTATGTTACTTACAAAAGCGCATGAAGTATCTTATTCAAGAAAATTTTGTTCCTTAAATAAACACTAGATGGCTTATTTATACACGAGATTTGTAAGACAAAGTTGACAGAAAAAGTTTTGTGCGGGGGTGCTGGTGGGGGAAGCGCCCCGCACTTTTAACAAGGGGGCGGGGCTTATGAGATAATTTGACGGAATAAGACGGCCTTAAACGATACAAGACTCAATCTCGCTTCACTCAATACTATTTCACATCTTTTTCGTACCACGCTGATTACGAATTCAAGGTTAACTCTTTTTTTTTAGTTAAAGCTTGTTTTAAACATCTTCAATTTTATTAGTTGCACGATCATGCGTTTTTTGCTGATGCTCAGAATAAAATGTTCTTTACAACCAAAACACAGAAAAAAAGTTCGTTCAAAGCGCAATAAGAAAACCATGCTAGCAAAGGACCGAAGATCAGCAGAACAGGTTGGCTTGCAGACATGTATCTAACTAGAAGTCACAGCTTTTCGGACTGTTTACGCAAAATTTTGAAATAATAATATTTAATATAGATATCATATGAACTGTCATGTGATGAACAACTTGTGGACTACCAGCTAGTCTTCGGTGAACTTCTGGGAACTTTGAAGTTCTTAATAGTAAATAATTTTATATTCTTCTAGCGATCCCGGCGAATTTCGTTTCGTTGCCCTCCGGTGGACTTCTAAGAATGGTTTGTTTCGCTGATGTTCACTTTCAAATGCTTAATTATTTTATATTTCATTTCACATTCATATAATTATCAAACAACAAATCTTCATCCAACCAAATATATTTTATAGAATACCTTTTTTCCAATGCGATGATGATTCCGATTGATTTTTGATAGCGTCGAAGGAATTAAAGTGTCTTCCTTCAAATACGTATACATTATCGTGATCTATTTAGGCACATACCTACCTGTAGTCTGGCATTTAAAAGGAGATTAGCATAAGTGCAGCGGACCGTTGCGCGACCTTGCAAGGTCGCTCGGACGCGCGCGCTGCGATGCATTGCGCACGCGCACATCGCAGACTATTGTTTTGTCGATCGCTTGAGACGTGACGAAATTTAAACTTCAAATTTTTAACAAGATGTTTTTTATGTCTGTCATGCTCGGGTGCTTGGTTTAATTGGATGATGATTGTTAAGGGTGTTTTTTCCTTACACTCGATCTAAGTCCGTATGTATTAGAATCGTTTAGGTATTCGATTCGAATATCTAAATAATTTACTATCTGGCCTTTCGAAATAATTGTCTGAGTCATTCTGATATTTTTTTATTTAGATTTTCTATAATCTGAATCTATAATCCGAATTGTATATGTTTTGTTTTTGGTCCTAGAATCTTCGAATCGAACTTGTATCAAATTTTGAATGAGTTCGTAAAAGTCCAAATGCTCAGGGAATCGGTCATTTTCTAAAATGAAACTCTAAAACTGGATAAGCTCGTATTCAATCATGCACGCAAACATTCGAGATAACACCATCAATTACTATAAATTACAGATGCTCACCTCGTGCTGCTAAACACCGTCAATGTAACACATAGCACGTGTGTTCATCTGTAATTATTATACTTATTGTAGTTAGTATTTTTAATAAGTGTTTGTAAGTTTGTATTGGTTGTAATGATCGTTGGTGTACCGAAAAAATACGATTGACAAATTTAGGTAGCTTAAATTTCCATATAAAGATATCAATAAGTAGAAATTGATTGTACTTAGGGCTTCTTTCGCTATTTAGATTTAATATTTTATCTCGAATCTAAATCAAAAAATTCTGTCAATATCAAAATAACTAACAACTAGGTACAGAATGAGCGAACCTGAGATCGTCACTGTTTTATTATGCTAACTTTATTAAAACACTGACACACACAATTAACCGCAAATGAAGTAATAAACTAGTAGTTTCAACAATAAAAGACGCAATTACTTATTTAGTTGAGTTTAATTGCTGAAGTTTGTTTTGCAAGTGCACCGGACGTGATACGGAACACATTTCGAAACATACATAGTTAAATGTTTTCTATGACCTATATGTTAACTGTTACGATTTTGCATAACGTCAAATTTATTGTTGGCTGTTTTATTTCCATAACGTCTGAATATTTCTACAACCGTCGATATAAATCAATCGCTGTTAGCGATCGGGCTGGCAAAATCGCTCACATCTGTACCCCAATAACGAAGAACTATCGACTGCGTAAGCGTATCGAGAAATGTCAAAATCCATATTAAAAAAGTAATTTCTTTACGCACCGCCAGGGGCGCTAGTCCAGTTTCCATACGAATTTACATTTTTCGATACGCTCGTTGCTGCTAGTAAATACTCGTATCGTGATTATTATTTTATCATGTTTGTTATCCATCGAATCCAATCAACTGTGTATATGTTCTGACCGATGTCCCTAAAGTGTACGTAACAAACTACGTCTTAGTTGTCAGTTATTGATCTACCATAATGTGATCTAGTTTACTGTGCTTGTTTTAAGATTTAATTAACAAACACTCGTTATCAAACTTCTAAAGCATCGTATAACAAATTGCTATCAATTATCGACTGTACAAACACCGCATACCAGTTATTATGTGGCAGTCAATAGTTCAGTTGGATAATAGACATTAACAGATAGTTGTTTTGGACAAGTAAGTTACATTGGCAGAAGTCTTGATTTATTGATACGTAACCTGCGTGATAAAGACCTGTCTGGGGCACCATGTTAATAGGACTGTCTCTAGACCAGACGAGTTCACTTGAGTGCCCCGAGACAATTTAGTAATCGATATGTTATGATGATAGTTGGTTATGCGAATCTTTCGGTAGGGCTTTGTTACGGTGTAAAAGAATAGCAGTTTTCCATACAAGGTATTGTGCGCGTATCTAAGTTTTTATTTTCAACTGGCTTTGAATTTAATCGTAAGTGGCTACACGTCTTGCTTGAGCGATCTGAAGCCACATTCCGCGATTATTAACAAAAATAGCAATTCCATTACGATTTTGGCTGCAAAAAAGTTTAAAAAGTTTTAAAACAGGCATATTACATACATAAACGTAGTAAAGACTGAATCGGTAACAATTTGTTTCAAGCGTTGGTAACTGAGAAAAGTGTGTTACACAGGCAAATGTAACAATTTCGAAATAGTATAGATCGATCGCTGGCGCTTTTAAGCAACTCCTCAGTATTCTGATTGCGGAGATAAACGCTATCCGCCGCGTCGCGGTGGTTGCCAATATCCTGCTTGAATGATTTACATTAGACGCATAGACGTTGCATGCGATGAAACCTAATGAAATTACGCATATAATTGTACCTTACTAGCGGTTTCAGCGAACTTCGTTTCGCCCCCAGCCCCGTCCCGCCCCGGCCCCGTTTTATGGATAATTCTATAAACCTCACGGAGCCCGAGACCTTTCCAACGAATGCAAAACCGTGGAAATCGGTTCGTGCGTTCTGGAGTTAGAGCGTCAGGAAGGAAAACCCGACTTATTTTTATTATTCCTCATTATTGGCAGTTAGACTTGGAGATGATAAAAAGTGAGCTTCAGAAGATAAAGATTGAGCTTTTCTAATAAAAAGATCCTTTTTTACTGACAAGTGATTAAGATGTAGAGAATCAATCTTTGCGACATTTTAAACATCATAACGTAATCTTCATTCATTGCTAAGAATATCTCTTTTAGTTCTAGGTTACACAGGAGTACTAATTATTAACCTATATTTCGTCACGCTAAATAATAACAATTAACATCTTGTTGTTTAGATAATTACATCTCAATTGCAGTCAAGATGCTCTGTCTGACTTAATTATGTATTTATGAATGAATCCATTAATATACATACTAGTATCATAAACTAAGCTTGTTAAATGTTTATATACCATTGTGACGAGCTAATAGTATCCGGCTACTTTTTAATATCTTTTTAATGGGTCTAAATTAATGGCTACGTACGACTTAATTTGATCGCGTGTCAACTTGGTGGTTAACTAAACTTGAAGTAGACAGGTTTGGTGGTCACTGGAAATAAATATACTAATTTTAAGAGTTGAGCAATTAAAAAGAGAAATACCCTGTTTTACACTCTAAAACTCTTTGTTTATGGTTGAAAAAGCTAAACGAATGTTAAAACCACACCTATTTATTTATTTCCATTATTCCATATTTAAATCGTGATGATGTTTAGATTTAATGCCCGTGTCACCCGTGGTGATTTATGCCACGGCTAAAATATCTGCCTGCTTAATTATTTCTTATCTGATCAATCTGATATTTTAGGAGATGAACTGATAACTAAAATTATTTGCTTGAACTACATTTGTAGGAGTCAATAGAAAATTATTCCATACGCAAACCGATTCTCCGGTGCTTTTCGGCAGCGCTGATAATCTTAAATGAAAATTAAGCTTTGTGTATTAGAAAAAAGTCCTTTCTATGAAACTGTTTGTTACAGAAATGCTTTATTAAAAAAAAAATTGTTTCTTACATTACTATACATAAGAATTATTACATACTACAGTCATAATATTTGCTGAAATAAATCATAAATCTACACGGAAGTTTTCAAATTGTTTTGTTACAACATTTCGGTAACTAATATAAAGTTATTTAACTTCATGATCGAGGAAGTGTTTCATAATAATAAAAAGAAATAGTAGTCTTTAAGATCTGAAAAAGTTCAAGGTGGAATAAAATTAGATAGTACATAATAAGACCAGCATAATCTCTTACAAAAAATTGAACAGTATATCGTAATACCTAAAGAGAACAGGTTTTAAACGCCCTCGGTTAAAAGTTCAATTATAAACATTTTGCTCTTGATTTTATTGACCGTCTAATATTATGGTCACTTTTGATTGAGTTTAAGTTTCATTGTGTTTCTATTTCATTTATTGGAATTGTTTTCGTATGCAAATATATTCAGATTCGAATGCAAAACAAAACGTTTAATCACAGTGACTGAAAAATCTGTAACAATAGCACCTCATTTGGTCCAGCCGTTTAAAAGCAATCGCTTGACGACATTTAGCTCGAACAATGGAACTATTACACAGTTACATCTGGACGTGTAGATTCACACGCACTAAACGGCTTAGTGATGGGACGTTAATAGTATTTTATAATGAGATTTCACACATTTGGTCGGTATATATCGAAGACAAGACTCAAAGCGCAGCGTTGCACACACAAGTAATTACTTGCTGTATCTGGATGTACCTTTTTGGCACCTACATGCGAAATATGCTACTTATTTCAATGCACGTTTTCGCTATCTTTAACTTAAAAACAACACATATTATCAGCCATGTATTTTTGCAATATAAATCTTGGATTTCTTCAAGATTTGATGATAAATAGATTGTTGGTGTTAAAAATTGTGTGTTCAGTGATGTCAAGTTATTTCCTATCATCTACAGCACTAGTTAAGTACTGTTTGCCTAGTTATAGAATTTTCTCGAAGCCATAATCATGATCATCCTACGTCGCTTGGGGTAGGTCTAGCTATTATTTACTGCAACCGTGACAGCAAAAACACGATAATCGACGTTACATTTGTATTCGCTCTTTAGATACGCAGTATCTTTCGTATCATTGTACTTTTAAAACTATACAATGTGTACGTCAAATATTTTATAAAGGTTGTCACAGATGTAGAAATTTAATTTCTAGGTGGATTAATTTTCATCGAAAAATTCAAAAATTTAAATCACAAATCAGTTTAAAGCACACTAGGCCTGTAAAATTGAGGGCTTTGTAAAGCTCAAGCTTTTATGCTTAAAATATAGTTTATGTTTTTACGGTGTGTTTACATTAGTGAGTTTATTCTACGCACAATATAGGCGGAAACAGAACGTTTCAACTTTTTCACACTTTCACTTCAACATGGGAATTTTCTCTTGCTTTAGTCACACTAAAACAAACTTAATTACCGTTTAGTACCTATAGTGACGTAACACTTATGTGTCCCACCATTAAAAGAATCACAATTTTATGAATGCCTCATCGTAATTGAATTACCTAACCTATTTTATAATCGTAATATGTCATGTGTGTATTTTTAAATATATTTAAAAAGCTCTTTATTTTGTTCAGAGTAGATAACTCAAATTTAAAAATGATTGCAATGCAAGTAACCTTGCATTTAATATATGCCTACTATGTTATACAACAGGTTATATAATGTGTAGTCTCATTATTGCATAATTATAATGTAGACGTTATTACGACTCTTCATACAATTATCACGTACGCCCCATACATATTAACTTCCCTAATAAGAATTTAATTATCCTATGTGGTGTTTACCAAGCCTTTTTTCTAAGGTGTCTATAAAACTATAATTTTTGTTCCAGGTATGCATTAAAAAGTGTTACTCCATTGTTATCTGTCTTCAACGGAAAAGTAAGTAGATCATTGTACGGAATAGCCATAACCATAGGTTATGGGTGTAGAATTCAAAGTAATAGCAGATCGCCGCTATTGAAGTGTAATTTCTTTAAGACGTCTTAGGAAGCACCAGTGAAGTCTAATTATTTCTCAGTAATGACTCCGCTCAAACTAAAAAAACATGTGAAGCCGTTTTATGTTTAAAAAAAAAGATAAGAAAAAGCCGCTGGTTCTGCGCTTGGAGGTCTACTACGAAAAACGAAATCCGTCAATACGATTATCGCTTTTCGAATCAGAAATATTTTTAGTATAGCATCCTTACTATGAAATGCTTCGGATCCGTAAAACGATTATCGTATTGACGGATTTCGTTTTTTGTAGTAGACCTCCAGATCTTTTATCACGGGTCATGTCGGATTGCCGTCTCGATTATACCCGATTTGTAAATGGAGAAGAGAGCACTTGTGTATTGCGCACACACCTGTGCCCTATAATATCTCCTGCGCACTTGACCGATCTCTGTTGTGAGGACCGATCTGTAGGAGAGTATTTATATTTATTAGTTTATATATTTTTATTTATTTACTCGTCAGGAAAATGCTGTGTCCTAACTCCAACCATACGTCCTTATGTCGTACTTTTGACATAACGTTGCGTGATATTGCGGCGTTAATTGACCATTGCGCAACAACAGATAACGATTCGTACACCGCCTGTTACTTAATTCAACGTGTATTGTTTTAAATGTGAAATGCGATAGAAATATTTGTCCGTTAAGAACAATAGAGCACGAAAGATTTCGTTCAGAGATACACACTAGCTCGTTACAATTTTCGTGTAAAATAATTAGAGAAAAAATAATTACTAAACCGCATCATTTTTAGTAGTATGTCCAAAATAAGAATCTGTACGTCAAGGAATTGGCTGAATCATTTTTTTTTATATGTTGCACCTAATACCTATCTAGATACTATACCTACTATTTTTACGTATGCAAATTTTATGATTTTATGCACTTGTAATTACGTAATATCTTGTTGATATCAAAAAGTCGATAAAGCTGGTTTTATTTATACACAAACTTGCCACAAGATTTTATCTTTCTACTAGTCAGATAGGATCGTACTAAGATAGCTATAAAATACTATAAAAAGATGTACATGCCCCTTACCCGAGTATTAATATTGTAAACAATGCAGTGATAGCTCGCCATGATTGCTTTTATCAATGCAAATCAAGTAATTGCTATAGAATGTAGAACATTCCTGCGAACTTTTTTTGTGGGAGACTTTCTTTGAGCATTGTCTTTAAATTATAATTAGGTGCAAAAACATTTTCACATACTTTAAACTAATGGCAAGGAAAATATTATTTACTTGCATAGCAAGTTGACATTTGTTGTACTTTTTAATGGATGACTGAAGGTAATCTATCTAATTGAGTTTGTTTCGGCGTTTCTTCTCAGCACTTGCCTAATTTTCTGTGTTCTGCCTTGAAGCGCTAGTAGGGCCCAAAAGATAAGGAGACATGTACATTTTTTAATTTTTTTTTACTGTATATTTTGACTTTCATAAGTGTCATTTCATGACCTAAATTGAAATAAAGATTTTGAATTTTGAATTTTAGAGGTGTCTTTTTAAATAATATAATTTATTCCGACCCCAGCGTGTGTGGTAAACTTATAAACTTATGATTTTAAACTGTGAGGAAGGATGCATAATTTGCGAACTGATTATAAGAAATTAACTCATACACGCATCAGTTCCTTTTGTTCTGCTTAATAATTGATCTCTACGTAGTTTTAATTTTATGAGCTGCTAATTCATTAAAATATGCAAAGAGCAGTGTGACCGTAATAAAGTGAGCGTGACGTTCTGTCGACTGATTGGTCATTAAGCCATGGGTTTACAATAATGCGTGTATACTTTTTTTAGGGTTCCGTAGCCGAATGGCAAAAACGGAATCCTTAAATTTCACCAAATCTGTTTTTCTGTTTGTCAGTCCGTTCGTATGTCACAGTTATTTTATTCTGAAGCTATAAGCATCATACAGCTGTGACTTAGTAGGTAGGTGTAGTGTTTCAACTAGCACAGTTTCAACTATTGCAAACATAACTTTAACTTTCATACAAATACTATGAAATACAAAGTTATATTTGCTGTGAAAAATTGTAATATTTTCGCTAGTTAGATGGAAGTAGGTGCATCTCAAATTCAGTTTAAAGTTAGCATGGAACCTTGAGTGCGCGGGTCCGACTCCCTTGGCCGGTTTTTATTTTTGTTTAGGTTTGAAAATACAATTATTGCGCTAAAGCCACCTACGACCAGAAACCAGTCTGCATTCTGCATCATACACGAAAATAGAAACAATACCATTGGTGCAACACCATTAATCAACAGTCAATAACATTGACCACGTCCTTGAAGATTTATTGTCGTCGCCATTATAGTAATTATTATTGAGCATGTGTGCGTGTGCGCAACACATTTACGCGATACTTAATGCACAACCGGACATCCCGTTTGAGTTGGCTGTATGCTTGCCAAGAGATTTTCCGAGATTGAATTAAAGAGACATGGTACCTGATAATTATGTCTGTGATATCTTTTATTTCTTAAGAATTTTTATGTGTCTGATACATTACGGTAAGCGGGATAACTATTCTTTTTATTAATATAAGTTACTACACCATAAAATTTGTGGTGTAGTAAATAAATAACTAGACACGAATGGTGTATTGGTGAGGTGACATTCGAATAAAAGTCACTTTACAATTACTCACTCACTTCACAAACATGGAATTAACTCAACCACTTTACAATTGTGGAATTACCTCTTGACTTAATTCTAGGTTTTGTTTTACTTCTTATATGTAAGTCTGATATGTCTATTTAGTCCTAACTTATTTATTTTGTTATTATACTGTCAAATCTCAGTTGAAGACAGATTTGGCTTACCTATATGAAGTGTAGTTATTCAAGATAAGATGGATACCGGTAGTCGAGCCGGACAAGATGTAGTTATTTAATTCTAATGTGAATGCGGTGCATAAGTGCAAACATCGTAATACTCTTCTAATCTGTTATGATAAAGCTAAGATTTCTATGGAAATTATTGAATAGGGAATGATTTAAATAGAATTCCTAGTTCCGCATTGTTTCTCTTCTGATTGCATTATTGATGGATTTATTTTATAGCTTAACTCATTTGTTGTTGGTAATTCTTACGTAATCCTAATAATAGTACTATTATATATCCTAATAGTAATAAGATTACCAGAATGTAGTGGGGACTTTAGTGGGATAGGTATTTTTATTAAAAGCTACTACTAGCTTAAAGTTCCTCTGGTATTGGGTTGCAATATCAGTCTTGGCAGAAGGCTGAAGATATGCTCGTAGTACATCAGGAAAGGCATTTTTGACTGGGAAATATGAGGCGGAAAACCACCGGTTATTAAACTGCGGTGTGGAAGACGAGAGGGACACCAAACTAGGTTTCCTAATTTGGAGTTTTGGAAAAAACTCCGACTAAACCTAGCTCTTAAAATGATCAGATTCTTACGTAAGACATCAATAATATCAGCCTTTAAGATTAATCTTTAGCTTCTTTAAAATACAATATAGTAAAAATCGGTACTAAGGTAGATATAAACCTACAATATTCAGTGAGGCCAATTATAAGGTTTCATAAGGTATGTTACATGAAACCTTATAATTGGCCTTACACATAAGTTATCATAGACAACATTTACTTTTTACTACGCTGTATGGTTTCTTAATAAAATAAAATAAAAATAGAGCCGTGTTTGGAGATCTCAATAATTGAAAGCCAAACACAGTCAATTCTATTTGTTTTAATGACTGCATCATTAGCCTATGACAAGCAATGGGACGTTCCAATGATTTCTGAACGTCCAGTGTGGGCAGATTTAATGGTGAATATGACCCGACAAGGTCGCCATTACACTGATACACGATTAACTATAATTAACTATACGTGGTTTGACACGTGCTTGTTTCTGCACTTTATTGTTTAACGTGTAGGAAGTCTGTTAAGATTAGTTTAATTGTAGTCGTCTTCTTACATCCTGGTTTTATGTTTTACGGATTTAGATTCTTGGTATAAACACATTGTACAACACCACAACACAGTTGTAAACTTAATGCACTCTTAATTAATCTATGGAATCAGCTAATGGGTTACTGTTAATTCAAAATTTTTATGTAATGGGTCACTATTTAAGATTATTTCTGTTCAATGTTAATCTTATGTAAGGCAGAGAAAATTAGGCGGTCTTTTTTCGAAATTATAAAAATCGTATACGCTTCAGACCGTGGCTGCGAAATGAATGGGTAAATAAAAACTGTCGTTTTCTTCACAAGTTTCATAATTGAAATGCTGCAGTCTTGCTAATATTGCACGAAAGTGTAATTCTCGGCAAAGCAACGTTTAAAATCACATCCACCTACTGAACCCGATTTCTAGTCGTTACGTGCGACACCGCACTATCTTGACGATCGAGGCATTTTTACTTTTAGCTGGGAAAGTGTTGATTGTCCACAAATTGCCTTGTCAATCGACCTCAGCTATAATAAACACTGGTAATATAATATCTTATAGCATTCACTTGCTTGAAGCTTTCTTAAAAAACTATACAAAGTCATTGAGACACATTATTGGTTACTTACACCGGCATCGCTCACCAAATTCATAGCTTACTAATACTATAGATATGGAATAAAGAATTAAAGATAACATCTCTCCGAACAAGTAACACTAATGTAAATTTTCGACGAACGCGTTGATGTCTTTTACACACTGTATTTGGTTAGTAATCAAGAGTCAAGATATAATCCTGTGGCGCTTATGTATGGTAAATTGTGAAGCTAATAGCGTCACTAAGCGACAAATGTGGAACATAGACACAACAGTCGTACTAGTTTAAATAAATTATTTTTAAAGCTGCCAAAATGTTATGCAGCTCTCGTGAATTCATGGTCTTATCAATAATTAACTTAATTATTAATAATTAATGATATTACCGTGTGGGCGATCAGACGATCACTAAACAAACGCCTAATAAGGACCTCCAAGATATTATGACTACAAAATGATTCATTTAGTGTTTAACAAATAATCATTAATAGTGGATTAAGTAGGTGGTGCAAAACGAATAAATTAATTGAAACAAAAGAGATGCCAAAGAATGTTTTGATTTTTCGCAGATTTTATTTACTAAAGTGATGTAAAATAAAGTAAAATAGTGCAATTAGGTAATAAGTTGACTGAAATTAAGTTAATTAATTAATTTGACTGTGTTTAATAAAATTTTCAAACTAGGAGTCACTTACGCTAAATCTTGAGTAAATTGAAAATATAATTGAAATTGTGTATGATTTGAGCCATGCCTAATGACACAGTTATAATTTGCCGGTCGATGTAAACAACGATTACTAAGCGAGACCAAGAGGAATGTCAGTCTTCCTGGTGTAGCTTAGTTTATGTAGTGTAGTGTAGTGTGTGTAGTACGTTCCGGTATCCGGAAGACACAAGCGCCACTCTTCCAGATGTACGGTCAACAAACGATACATTCTTCTACCTGTTATTATTCACTAGCAGTTGCACGCGGCTTCGACTGTAGCATCGAGCCTCTCGCACAAACTCTAATCCCCATTTTCATGGAAGAGATGATTCAGAATAAAACCCATCCTATATCCGTCTCGGTGGTCTAGTTAATCGTTATGCTAAAATTTATCAAAATCATCCTAGCTATTTAAGCGTGAAAAGATACTACTACTACTTACAAACACATATAGCGCGAAGAACTGATGGCCATTGGGGCGGAAGGGTTCTAGAAGGAGACCTCTCGACTAAAAACGCATAGGGCGTCCACCGACTAGTTGGAATGACGACCTTGTAAAGATAACAGGATCACACTGCAGTGGACCTTTGGTTGATAATGATGATGATGATGACATGTGTTACATTAGTAGTAATAAGTATTTAATCATCGCATGGTGGAGTTTGATCCTTAGAGATATTATAACCAGCTTGTCCTACTTATGCCGACAGTACCAATCTTTCGGTTCTTGCAGATATGAGCTTAGATTACATCTGTGTGCATACATCTGAGTAAAATAAGAGGTTATTATGTAAGGCCGATTTCCGTGTTTGTATCCTACGCTGGAAATAATAAGGGGCTTTTGGTAATTGAGGATTATTATCCATATGCCTCATGAGTTTTAAATTTTATGTATAGTACTCGTGACAAAAGCCAAAAAATTTATAAATTATAAATTTTATAAATTGACAAAAGTTGTTACAATCCGCATATACTTAATATTTAACTATAAGAAACAGGGCAGATAACGAGCTATTATAAGTTCATGAGATCAATTCTAGAAGCTACAAAAACAGACGTCAGTATCATCGTTGCGTTTCTATTAATTTACTATTTTTCTTGTAATAAATTGATACGCAAAAACAGGGCTGTGGAAACACGGAAACACCTCGTTGTTCACGGACGACCCTTAACACAGCACCATCAATATTCCATGCTCATGCAAATGGACTTAGGAAAAACCCTAACGCGGGGGTCTTAGTGACAGCGATAAGCGTTCAGAGGCTTTAGCCGTACCATGCTATCATCATAACTTTAAAAATAGGGGAGTGGGAGGGGGTCCTTAAATAACTGGGGATTTTTTTACCGGTTCGATCCTGATCCGGTAAAATGCCGGGTCTAAGGTCGTGTATCAAACCATGTTTTATTAAAATCATTTATATCGCTCGAGAACTGGTTATCCGATTTATATGGTTTTACTTTTTTTAATTCATCTTCGTCCCGAATATCATAATAATGGGACGGGTAGGGAGCGGACGATACGAAATCCGCCGAGAAACAAAAACAAATTAAGATTCATGAACCGATTACATTTCTCGCTACCCGCTGCTACTAAGCCTACAGCTCACATATCAACAATAAAAGCAGCCTTGTCACTTTAGATTTATATGTTTCCCACACTGCTCTGCTTACTTACTCCTTAAGTTGTGCAGATCATCATTTACTTCACAACGCATGCAATTATAGTTTCCTCGAACTCCTATCATTACGCGTTTTAATATTAATGAAGTGCCGATTCCGGGTTGACATTAGAATTCATCTGCAGCAGAAAATAATAATGCAGTAAAAACAGGAGAATAATGCGTGCCGTGTGATGTTGCGATATCAATAAGTTGACATGGTACTAGAAAACAGACCCACTAATAGGTTTCATAAGTGAGAACAAACGATTAGTTCCTTAATCACGGGAAATCGGTTTTGATGAATATTTACAAAGAAATCTAAAATGGGCATGAAAATTTGTTCAGGAAATTTGATATTGAGAAAAGATTTCCTAACTTTTGTATGCGATCGTCCATATAATATATACCTCTAACTAAATGTGCATTAATTAAGTTAATATTTGAACATAATTTAAGCACTATTGATCCGTTCTAGAAATTAGTATTGATCAAACCGTGCAAACTATAATTTGAACCGGTACAAACTCTTATTATTTATTTTAGTAGCTATAATCGACTTACCAAATTAAACTTGATTGATTCTAAGGTCCTTGGGCCTTTCGTTGGCAAAGTAGTTTGATAAAATCTTATAATACTTGTACTAGTGTTACAAAGTACGCAACTTATGAACTAAAGGTGCTAGTGCCAAAGCCTTTAGAAATATAGTATTTAGAATTTAAGTATAGTATTTAGAATATAAATTCAAGTTTATGATTGAGTGAATATCTACTCTTACTTTGTCGCATTGCCCACATTTTCCACATAGAGAATGCCATTCGGCGTAAAAAGCCAACCTTTTGTAAAAACTTTGGCTGTGCAAGACAATTAAAATAAATTAAAACCACAATTTTGTCTGATGTGCTGTTTTAAACTTCAAATAGGTAACGTAGGTCAGATTCAGATTCATGTATATAAGCACTGTGTCTATTCCACTGATAAATTGCACAGTAGTCTATTGTTTAGACATGATGGAACAACAATTGCAATATAATATAATAAAAAAAATAGAGAAAAATATGTTATCTTAAATATTATTATATAAATATTATTATCTTAAGATTGTGTTTAATAATAAAAATTCAAAAATGATTTTTGACCCCGAGGCTCTTATCTGTGGACATAAGGTATTGCTATTCTAGTCCCCCTACTATGTAGATTATTGTAGATCTGAGCTTTGAACGTCGGGCGCACCCCGGGCAAAAGTTGGCGATTACCTAACGCTAACTGGCGAATCCTTTCACCACGATGGAACCCACAAATCCAGCACTAGAGCCGGCTTTGTGTGTAGTCTCGATTAACATCGAAGGTTTCTCGCAAGACAAGTCAGAAATTCTTTCTGAACTCTGCCGAACCACACGCTGTCACATACTGTGTGTTCAAGAAACCCATCGGGATGAAACACAAGGTCGACCATACATACCTGGACTAACGCTTATCGCCGAGACTTGCCACCCGAAGCACGGTAACGCAGTGTTTGTTACTCCCGGCGTTAGCATTACATCCGCCCAGTGTTCTACCCAGAACGGTATCGAGGTTATAACCATCGACCTCGGCCACTGCACCGTCACATCGGTCTTCAAACCTCCTGGGACACCTTTTGAGTTTTTACCTCCCGACAACTTCAATGATCGACTCGTGAAAGTTGTAATAGGCGACTTTAACAGCCATAGTGAATCCTGGGGATATAACGACACAGACACAAGCGGTCAAGCTGTGGAGGCGTGGGCTGAGACAAACGATTTGGTTCTCATTCACGACCCGAAACAACCGGCTTCTTTTAACAGCGGCCGATGGAAGCGCGGGTATAACCCAGACCTTATTTTTGTCAGCTCAACAGTTAGCTCTCAGAGCAGTAAATACGTATGCCCACCAATACCTCGAACACAGCACAGACCTATAATGTGTAAAATCCACCCTGTCGTACAACCTTTACGGGTGCCTTTGAGGCGTCGTTTCAACTACGCTAAAGCTGACTGGACGCTGTTTTCGCAACTTATTGACGATGCGGTAATAGACATCCCACATTCACCGCAACACTACGATCAATTCATCGACTTAGTGGCGAAAACGTCCCTCAAATGTATTCCGAGAGGTTGTCGGACATCTTATATCCCTGGACTTTCAATAGAGTCCGCAGAGCTATTAAAAAGGTATGAGGTCCTGTTCCATAACGACCCTTTCTCTGAGGAAACCATACTGGCTGGCGAGGAGCTGTTATCGCAAGTAAGCGAAAATCGACGTGATGCGTGGATCAAAACTGTTACCAACATCAACATGACACACAATAGTAAGAAGGCTTGGTCCACCATCCGCAAGCTCACTAACGATCCACCATCACCCCCTTCGCCCAGTCAGGTTACCGCAAATCAGGTGGCACACCAATTTCTTCTTAATGGTAAATCTGACCGCCCTGCGAAATGTCCACATTTAAACAACTCTGCAGGCACGTCCAACCAAGTCAGTTTGCCATTCAACTTAGGTGACATTATATCTGCCATCAAACACCTTAACTGCGGTAAAGCCTCTGGGTTAGACAACATATCGGTGGAGCAAATAAAGCACCTCGGTCCAGTAGCTGTATCTTGGCTGTTGCAGCTATTTAACAATTGTCTGGAATCTGCTCAAATACCACGCATCTGGAGAAAGTCAAAGGTGATAGCAATACTGAAGCCAGGAAAATCAGCAGACAATCCTAAAAGCTTTCGGCCAATATCATTACTGTGCCATACCTACAAGCTATTTGAACGATTGCTGTTGACCCGGCTCACAGGCCTTATCGACCCTAAACTAGTCCCAGAGCAAGCAGGTTTCAGACCGGTAAAATCATGTTGCAACCAAGTCCTCAAGCTCACGCAACATATTGAAGATGGTTTCGAGTCTGGGTTGATAACGGGCGCCGTATTCGTGGACCTATCTGCGGCCTACGATACGGTGAACCTCAACCGACTGCTATGGAAGGTGGACACCATGACCGGCGATCGCAAATTCGTCATGATCCTTCGAGAACTCCTCCATAACCGTCAGTTTCAGGTACATCTTCACTCAGACAAGAGTCGTTGGAGGTCACAAAGGAACGGCCTTCCCCAGGGCAGTATCCTGGCGCCGCTCCTTTTTAACATCTACACCAACGACCAACCATCCAGCATAAATACGTCCCGCTTCTTATACGCCGACGATCTGGCATTAACATCTCAAGGCTCCAAGTTTGAAGAAGTTGAGGCTAACCTCACTGTAGCTCTCAATAATCTGAGTAGCTACTACGAGGTGAACTCACTGAAGCCAAACCCGAGTAAAACGGAGTCTTGCGCATTCCACCTGCGCAACAAAGAAGCGAGACGTAAACTCAATATTGTGTGGCAAGGGGTTCCAATCTCGCACAACAACTACCCGAGATATCTTGGCGTTTCGCTAGACAGATCTCTTACTTACAAGAAGACCTGCGATAATGCCAAGAAGAAAGTGCACTCGCGGAACAACTTACTGCGTCGCCTAACTACCACCAAATGGGGAGCTACGCCGCACGTGCTGCGGACGACAGGGCTAGCGCTCGCCTTCTCAGCTGGTGAGTACGCATCCCCTGTTTGGAGCCGCTCCGCTCATGCCAAGCAAGTGGATGTAGCCCTAAATGACACCTGCCGGGTCATCACTGGTTGTCTAAAACCTACCCCAGTGTCAATGCTATATCCACTAGCTGGTATAGCACCTCCGGAAGTCCGCAGGGCTGTAGCCAGCTCTACCGAAAGGGCAAACGCAGATCGCGACTCACGGCACCCTATGCACGGCTACGTCTCAGTGCCGCAAAGGCTAAAAAGTCGTCGCAGTTTTATTAAGTGTGCCGCCCCACTTTCTACCGAACCCTCACAGGCCAGACGTGATCTTTGGCGCGAAAAAGCTTCTCTGCCTACTCCTTTTGTCCCACTTGCCGAGAATCTCCCTCCTGGACATGATCTACCATGGCCGATCTGGAAGTCCTTAAACAGGCTTCGGACTCAGGTTGGCCGAAGTAAGGAGAACATGGCCAGGTGGGGATTTTTGGCAAGCTCCGATGTGGACTGTGTTTGCGGTGTAGTGCAAACTATGGCACACTTAACATCGTGCCCGGCGTGCCCCAACACCTGCACGCCAGCGGATTTAATGAAATGCAGTCGATCCGCAATACAAGTGGCTGAATTCTGGGCTGCTACGTTGTAATTTCTCCATTATAATTCCTCCATATGGGTTTCCATCGACACGCTAAGAAGAAGAAGATTGTAGATCCAAGTTCTTGGTATAGAAGGCGGACAACAAGGTAATTGTAATTGTGTCATGAGTGTTCATCAGTTAACATGCGCTTCCCTTTTAAGGTCGACACAAATGAATCGACCGGGGCAAAGTTTGGTCATCGTTTTGTAGAAACCATTAATAAGATGATCAGTTACTTGAATCATTGAGGCAATATCCTACTACTTATCGATTGATACATGATCAAACGAACTTCTAAGTGAAGTTCGATCAGTATTATATGAGTCACTTTATTCGAAGATATAGATGAAAATATATGTATTTTGATATACATATATCAGTCTAATAAGTAGTCCAATTATTGTTTACGCAATTATTCGCACACTTTTAAGATTTTAAAGGTAACTACCATAAACTACAAAAAAAAAGGAATTTTAAAACATGAACTGGTATCCCTGCGCCCGCTCCAGGGCTTCGCGCCATCTATGACCTCATACTTCAGAGTTTAATGTAACTGATAGTCGGCAAAACCATTTTGGGCTAGGGTGGGCGGGACCTATTCTATATCTTCGAATAAAGTGACTCATATAATACTGATCGAACTTCACTTAGAAGTTCGTTTGATCATGTATTATTATTTCGTCACTTTATTCGAAGATATAGATGAAAATATATGTATTTTGATATACATATATCAGTCTAATAAGTAGATGTTAAGAGATACGTTTTGCCGCATCGTCAAATACATTTGTTAAATGTTAAGCAAATGAAACCAATATTATAAGTATAAGTATTCAATGTTTATTTAATAAATCGATTTAAATGTTATATAATTAGATTTCAATGTATTATCTTTCATAGACATGTCTATTCAAGAATGAAAATAAAAGAAAATTGGAACGGAACAATTACTGATTTTGGTAACAAACAGATCTGGCAAAAATACTATCATCTACTACAGGTCGATCATAAAACCTGGCAAATGTACTAGACGTGGAAGTCCAACCCGCCGTTTTCCGAATCACGTCGAGTGAGACGCCTGCGTTCTTGGCCGCAGATGTGGCAGCGTGTCGCGTACTGTGTGCGCTAAACGCTGACACATCCACTCCACTCTCGGCTAAAACTTGTTTCACCCACCGCGAAATCGTCTGACTCGACGCTGGTTTGTGAGGCGGCTTGAAAGTCAACAAAAGATTGCTTACATTATCAGTTCTTAATTGTTCTGTTCTTGACAAATAATCTTTGATAACAGTTGCGGGACATACGTCCGGATTTTCTTGAAAAAATGGAAGAGTTAGTAAAGGTTGTGCCCGCCCGATACCAGATGTTTTGATCATGTCTGGAATCATTATTTTGATGTCATTGTGACTGATTTTTATATTATTTATTTTAATCAACGATAAAGTCTGAGCCCTGTGGGCAGTACAAAGTGCCAAAAGAATGGTGACTTTCTTTGTTAATTTTTCCACCGTTATGTCGCTATGGGGTTTCCATTGTGCTATACGATTGAGAACAATTTGAGGATCCCATGTACCTATATATTTAGGAATTGAAGGTCTCAGTTTGTACACACCCTTGAAAAATCGAGAAATCAATTTACTATTGTTAAAATCACAATTTAGTAGTAAGTTTAATGCAGATCTATGGCTATTGAGGGTACCGTATGCTGCACCTTGGTTGTAGAGGTTTGTGAGGAATAATAGTACCACTGGTTCCGAACCTGCATTGTAAGGGTTTAAATTTAAATGATTACAATGTGACCACCATAGTTTGTATGTGCAACTATATTGTTGGGCAGTGTTTTTAGCTAAAGAAGCTAACATAATTTCTAACGCTTCTTCCGGGGTCCCTTTTCTTAGGAAAGATTCCCGGAGAGCTTCGCGACACCCAGGGTAAGTTTGAACTGTTGCCTTCTCCTGTAAAAAAAATTTACCAGGTGCTCATTTGCATCAAAATAAAGAATTTCGGAGATGCACATTTCCTTTAAAAATGGGAACCACGGCTGAGAAGGCCAGTGGGGAAAAACTAAAATACCTTCTGCTTTATCTGCCTTTATTTTCTGGAGACATTTGGGTATTAAGGTAAATGGAGGGAAGGCATAAAAGAAATATGGTGTCCATTTAATGGTAAAAGCATCAACTGTAAAAGAATCCGGGTCTTGTTTCCAAGACACATATTTCACACATTTGGCGTTAGCGCGGGAAGCGAAAAGATCGATGTTTGGATTCCCTAAGATGTTAGTTACTTTGTGAAACATTTTGCTAGATATTTCTAATTCAGTGTCGATATTTTTGTTACGAGATTCCTGATCTGCCTCAGTATTGTCTTTAGTATTAATATATGATGCGTATAGCCAAATGCTTCGCTTCTCGCACCACTGCCAAATATCTCTTGTTATTTCATTTAAATGAGGAAATTGAATTCCCCCCATTCTATTTATGTAGCTAATAGCGGTGACATTATCGCAACGCAATAAAATAGCACAATCATGCATATTTCGGGCAAACGTCTTCAGTGCAAGAAATGCTGCTTTGATTTCCAAATAATTTATGTGAAAACTAAGCTCATCCTCCTTCCATTTACCTCCCGTTCGTTTTTTGTTACAAAACGCCCCCCAACCGTGCCTAGACGCATCAGAAAAAAGTTCTAACTCAAATGAAGCCTTCTCCAACCGGTTACTGTTATTGAAAATATTATTTTTCCACCAAAGAAGGTCTTGTACTATATTAGCGGAGGGCGTGAATTTGGCACTATAGTCATTATGACATTTAATCAATGCCAAATACTTTTCTCTTTCAAGCCTCTTTGTATACATCCAGCTATAGCTGACGGCTGGACAGGCAGCTATCAAAACTCCGATCAAATGAGCAAACTCTTTAATGGTGCATCTAGGCAGGGTCATGAATTTTTGAACTAGAGTAAAAATGTATTCTTGTTTTCCGATGGGCAAGCTTATAGTCATATCAATTGAGTCAAACACAAAACCTAAATATTTGCACCTTGTTACGGGATTAAGCTGACTCTTTTCATAGTTAATGACGAACCCTAAGCATTCTAAAAGACTTTGAGTCGCTGCAACATTATTCTGGCATTCAGAATAACTCAAACCTAGACACAGAATATCGTCAAGGTAAATAACAGATTTGAAGCCACAATTTCTTAGATAACCTACGACTACCTTCATTATTTTGGTGAAGGTTCTCGGCGCCGCAGAGAGACCGTAAGGCATGGCGTTAAATTCATAAGTAATTGTCTCTAAATCATCATTTTCAAACTGAAACCTCAAATACCTTTTGTGTTTGGGACTCAATGGTACCAAAAGATATGATTCTTTAAGATCGATCGTGGCCATGAAACAGCCACGTGACATTAACAGGGCAACCGTTCTATAGTCTTCCATTTTAAAGTGTGATTTTTCTATATGTTTATTAAATGACTTTAAATTTAATATAAATCTACTATCACCATTGGGTTTCGGTGCTAAAAATATGTCAGACAAATACTGGTTTCGAGATGGTTTGCACTTAGAAATAGCCCCTAGATCAAGTAATTTTTGAATAGCCTCAGACATCTTAACCCTTTCCTTATGAGGCCATTCACGATGTTTATCTGTAACATAGTTTACTTTTTTACAAAATGGTATTGGAAAACCATCTCGAATCCAATTCAGTACAAGTTTATTGTCCGTAATGTTACACCAACAATTATAAAAGTATTTTAATCTGCCTGCGTGTACCTCTATGTCCGTGGGCCTGCACGAGGAGGTTTGTTCCAAACTCTCGACGGATGAAAGTTGTTCTGCTGCACTGTCGAGACATGCTTCTGATTCATGTATAGAGTCCTTCTGGAGCCCCCGCGCCCCCCTCCCCTGTTCGTCATCGAGCGAGAGGGGCCTCTCCAGTTTCCCTGCGTTCTAGAACTACGGGAAACAGATGGTCCTGGGGCGGCTTTATTATCTGGTTTCTTGATTTGAGAACCCTGCTTTTCAATAGCTTTTGAAGCTTTGATTTTTTCAGGTAAACCGTTTCCAAAAAGCATCTCATCGCGTTCAGTGTCTTGGATAAGATTCAGAAAAGACTTATCTAAACCCTGTGTTAAGGATTTCGTTCGCGTTTGGGTCTCGGAAGCGTGCAAGTCTGATAAAACCCTGCAGGCATCTGATAAATGTCTAACAGCCTGTACTTTATTATCATTTGAAAGGAGAATAGTCATAGCCCTGTTTATGGCCGTAAGGCCTACCCCTAGCTGTTGCTGAGAGGTCTCAATCTTCTTGTCTCGAGCTCGGGCAAACTCGGAAACGGCAGCGGCGATTTCTGGGTTTAAAACAGGAGCTCTAAACAACTTACAATTGTTTGGAGTGGCATATTCTTTGAATAGTTTATCCGGAATATTATTAGCCGGCGTATTTTCGTTATTATTGTCAGCGGTATTCTCGTTACTAGCGACATCTAAAATCAAACATTTTGTTATCAGCAAAGGTATACTTGTATATATACGTATAGGAAAAAATCAAAAAACGAAAAACATAAGAAAACGAAAAACTATTAGATTAATAAACCCGCACAGATGTTTAATTACCCATCGGTTGACTCACGGTCAACTCTCGGGTTAAATTTACTTCTCGGTTAACTCACGGTTAACTCTCGAAGTCATTTCACTTTTCGGTTAACTCACGGTCAACTCTAAAGCTTATCAGTAAGGATTGGCTAGATTTTAACAAACAATTAACACTTTTTAAAAAAATATTGAAAAGAAGTGGGTAGCTATGATATGAAAGACTTGGTTCGCTTACCACAGTTATCTTCGCTTTCCGATGAATCCGAATACACAATAACACGTTTACGACGTTTCTTTTCTTTCCTTTTAAGCATTTTCAACTTTTTAGAATAGTAAGCAATGTCTTCTTCTGCACTGCGCTTGGGCATTTTTGCGAAGTAGGAACGCGTGCGATCCGTGCGCGCACAATAAAAGAATGAGGTCATAGATGGCGCGAAGCCCTGGAGCGGGCGCAGGGATACCAGTTCATGTTTTAAAATTCCTTTTTTTTTGTAGTTTATGGTAGTTACCTTTAAAATCTTAAAAGTGTGCGAATAATTGCGTAAACAATAATTGGACTACTTATTAGACTGATATATGTATATCAAAATACATATATTTTCATCTATATCTTCGAATAAAGTGACGAAATAATAATAATATATTATTTGTTTATGAAGTTTACGCGAATACTACTACACGAAGTGATTAAAACACAACGGATTTATTTCTCGCACATTTATTTGAAATTAAGCGCCTGGACGTTTCGAATTCTCTGCAGCATCCGTGGTCACAGTTAATTTCAAATAAATGTGCGCGAATTAAGCCCGTGACGTGTTTTTATAATCAATATTTGATAATATGATAAAAAATCATAACTTTTGCATACAATGTTATTTTTTGTTATGTTTTTTTAAGGCGCACTCTCAACTTTGTATGGTAATTGCGTGGAGCTTGTAGATGCAAATGAGATAAAATGATTGTTACATTGTTTTTGTGTAGTTGTAGTTTCTGGGGTTTCCCCAGCGTTTTTTAATGTTATACGTGCTGATGTCTTGTAAGCATAGACAACAGGAACTGTTGCCATTATTTAAATGTAAACAAGAAACTTTTCTTATTTTTTGCGTCGTTTAACTTCGTTATTGTAACGAAAGAATGTTTTCCTCATCCGGGTCGTCAACCCTTCGTTACCACGGGGCATTCATTGAGACCATTTCATTGAGTCGGGTCGACTTTTGCGTTACTCAGTCGTTATTTATTTTATTTTTTCTCTCCCGGAGTTCCGTTGTCCTTGGAGTGACTCAGCAAACATGTCTTCTTATTAGTACGAGATGTCATACTTCGTCACCGATGTGCTACGCATGGATTAGTGACGTCTCACTGACAAAACACTGTAGCGCCTGATTAAGCATGATGTCACCTGCGGTTAGAGGCGATGAAATTACTCCGCTCTGTGTTTGAGTGATGTCACGATTGCGTTCAAAATGCTCAAATATGCTGGTGACGAAATGGGGGAAATTCTTACGGTTATTAGGTTGTTTGAGCGCTTGAAATAACTCCGGTATTTGGTTTGTGAACTCCATCAGTTTTTGTTGTCATTTTAATTTCTTGTGGTTGGAATTCCTATAAAACTGATGCTTTATATTCTTGCTTAAGATTGTTTCGCTGGTTAACTTTTTGTTTTGTAGCTTCTTCATCAGTTGATTTTTCGTTGGTATTTGTAAAACCTACGTTAACTTAGTATTCCTCATGACTCAAAGATGCTCATCTTGACAAGTGTGTAGGTACTGCTAGTTTGGTATGCGTAGGTATTGAAACTTATAACTAATCCATCATCGTGTTCTATGAAGGTGCTAAGGTAAGCAGTTGAGCCTACACTCCACCTCTTCACAGACCTTAATCTTCTTCTCGGGTCTGGGTGTTGTGATACTGTTCCTGTTTCCCAAAACACAAGGAACTGATTTGGGATCTAATTTATTAATTATTTTTCCTAAAGTTTTGATCACTGGTTCATTATGTAAAACTATAGTATTTCATTCAGTAGAATGAAAGCTTCGACGCCAGCAAACCTTAAAAGCAAACTTTTTAAGGTTTTCTGTCGCCGAAGATATGTATATTCCTTATTGAATTATTGCATTTACTTACATGGAAATGGCGCTTAGAATGTTCATCTGTGTCATCAAATTACCTTACAAAGCGGTGCAGCATGATACTCATTTACAATGTATCAGGTGCAAATGTGAGACAATCCTACCAAAAAAGTATAGATCACCAAATAAGGGGATCAAAACATCAAATGAGTCACCGCCACGAGTTGGATGCAGTTAGCGGCGCACGCGCTGCGCCCACACACGAGGCGCCTCCACAATTAAAAGTAACTAGTGCTCAACTGGTACTAGATGTTTTCCCGGTTTGCTTTTTGTCAAAAAGAAACATCAATTTTGTGTAAAGTCGCCTGTTTTATGTTTTATTTTAACTATGATATCATCTTACATCTGGGCAAAGGTCTCCCCAACATCTTCGAATGGCTACGGACAAAGTGACTGTGATTTTGTTTATTGTAAGCTATTTCCCATGAAACAATGTCATGGGTTTTGTGTTTTCTGAAGGCAAGTAATTTCTACAGTGCTTAGATTCGTTATAAAAAATTTCGTGATGCAGCCAGTGTAATAATTTATTGTTTGTGTACTGTTAAATAACTCTTAATCTGCCCAAATTCCTTCTAGCTCTTATGATCAATCAATGTTTAATGCCTTCACTAAATCATTTTTTGACAAGTAAAAGAGTAAAGTCAGTCATACTAAGGTAAAGTTATTGTAAGTAAATGCTTGTTCCGTGGCCACCTAGCATTTACGGTCACGAAAAGTCGGGATCCCTTTAATGTTTCTATTGATGTAGTGTTACAAATGAAGATCCACTCACGAATTTGCTCTGTGCATGCTCTAGCGATCAGTTATCACTCTTCGCTGTTAAGTTTATTTGTTACTTATATACCTATTATGTAGGTACTTCGTTGACCATTGCTGAGTTAATTAGTAAAGAAAAGCTAATAAACCAAATTGGTTTTTGTTTGTTAATTTATATATCCTAGGTGTTCCCATGGTCAGGACCTTATATAATGGGTACCTGGATAAATTATAAGCAGAATTGCTTAAAGTCGGTATTGTAATTTGCTGTTTTTTTACAAGAGCTACCAAGCATTTCTTTCTTACTTTCTAATGTCCAATGGTCATCCACAGCTTAACATTTACGATTCCCACAGTTCCTATCACCTAAGTTCATTACACTTGAATTTTCAACGCGTGATTACTTCAGGGTCAGTATAGCGTCATACCGCAGTCACTTGTGTTAGTATTCATCATGCCAAATCGGTAGCGCCGCGGACACAGGCATCGTGTGGGTTTTTCTTAGCATTGTTTATCTAGTGAGTTTAGTTATGAGCATGAATGGTGATGAGCAAAAGTCGCGTAGCCAGCTCGTCATTGAACAACGTCACTCTTTACGTTTATAATTAGCTGTGGTTCGTTTAGGATTCTTCTTCATCAGCTGCTCTTGCTAAGCACAATGAGGCATGAGTTTCTTATCAACCAATATAATACTTTTATTGAAATTGAATATGAAAGAGAAAAGGCTGTTACTTCAGCATCAAACTAGGCTACATCATCACATAAACGTAAACTTTTTTTTCACGCATAAGAAAGGTTTCAGCAAAGTGGTGGTCATTGTACGAGCAGGTGGAATGTTGACGACATAATTATGGTTATATATTAATATATTGCTATTGTATGTATGTTAGTCTTTAAGGTATATATTTTATTTTAAATTGTCATATGTATGCTAGTCTATAAGGTATTTGTACTATGGGCCATGTGTAGCCTGAAAAAAAAAATAAGTCTTCTGTTTATATTATGGGTCGAAAAAGCGCTGAGACTGAAAGACCGATATTTGCGTCTGCGATTTCGTGGAGACCGGATAGTGGTACATAATTGTAGTCTCTGGAAAACAAGTCCAATATCTGGTAGGATCTAACGCAGGCAATCACCCTCGGCGAAGGGCGGTGTGCCTGCGCGTAATTGACGTAATTTCGGTCGCGGCCGCCTTGACACTGTCACGAAATCTGCATAAAATAACATTATTGCTACTGTTATCCAAAACAGAAGTTTGTTGTTTAGGTGCTAACCTCGATAAAAGTATGGTCACAGTTACAAGCTTTGTTAAATTATAACTAAAAATAGCGTGTTGTTTAAAATTTGTTGTACATACTTGGCGCCAAGAACAGCTATAGTACTAGTGGCCAAGACCCATATGAAAGCTAGTGATAATATACATTGAATAGTAATGCATGTAAAATTTTATTATGAAGCCGAATAGTTTGTCTGCCTATATACGAGCAAACGATGGAAAATGTTGCATAAGTGGAGGACGAATGGTTTTTTCATAAAGTAGAATATTCAACTAGCCCTCCAGTAGTTTTCATCAGGAGTTACATTACAAACGCGTGCAACATTTTGCAAGAATATGGGACAGATGCAAAGCGGAGCCGAGGCTTGCACTAGTTATTGCTACGTACTGGTTTGACATTTCCTATATTTTCGAATATAGCCGTCATTTTTACCCACTTAGCCGTGCTGGCATGACCGACAGAGATAACTTAATTCTAAAATACAGATTTTGTTACAGATAGGGCTTTGCGCCCGCGCTGCCCATGTGGCTATTGATATGTTCAATGTAGATTTATAGTCTTTTCGTAGCTTAAACATTTCCACGCTAGGAATTCGATTACATAGAGTACTCAAAGGCGTTTGAAAAACAAATTAGAATTCTATTTTATATCTTTGAATAAACGAAGTATGTTTTACCACTAAGTGACATAAGTACCACTAAGTGACATAAGTTGTGGTAGTACTTTCAAGTAACAATGGCACTAGCGAGTATTCTTTAGTTAGTCGAAGTTAAATTTTATTAAAATGTGTCCAGCAGTTTTAGCGTCAAATTCCGTTTTCTCATGCGCACTTTCGCAGCTTATTTTAGCTGCGAATTTTAGATTAGTAAAGCTTTTTAAGCACTATCTGTTATCTGATCGCCGGGAAACAGATCAGTGCATAAAATAGACCAAGTAAACGTGCATGGATTAGCATATTGCCACAAACTGTGTCACTGAGCCAGTTTGTTCGCAGACAAGAATTGGTTGCAACTCGCAAGCGAACTGGTCAACTGCAAGAAATACAATTGCTGTATTAAGAGCATGTTTTACCATCGACAAATAAGGAGTTGCCAACGAATTTCTAATATGGAACGTCATTTCTAATGAATTTCTGGACAGATAGCGCTAAGAAGTCGGGCTTACTACCAATTAAAGTTTATCTACATTATGCAATAAATAAATAAACTTGAAACGTATTATTGGGGCATTGTGAAACGAGCCTCCAGACGTGATCTGGGTCCGGCTTTATAAAAAGTTGAAGAATACAAGTGGGTGTGAATAATGAATTTCAAGATTCTCGAAATCAAATGGTGGACATCCAACAATAGACGTGATGAACATACTTTTCATTCAAGCTTCTGACTCAAACGTTTTTGAATGCGCCGTTTTAGTTTGACGAAAGTTCTGAGAATAAATATAGAATGACAACATGCCGTAATAAATTAAACTAGTGACATTTGTTACTCATCATTACTTGTAGACGTTTATCGTCGTTGATGCTAAGATATGAGTAAATATTTTTATAACGCTCTTTGATACTAGCATGGGAAACACGAAACTGTTGTGCATGTGTGTTCCATTTCACGCAAAATTGCGGAGCCGATTTCGATGGATTTTAACATAGAGTTTGGATCATTGAGACGGGTAGGCATAGGATAATTTATATATTTTGGGATTATGATTATATTTATATCATAATCCTCGCCATAATCGTTGTCTGGTACGTAGCACAAGAAAGAAAAGTCATTCACAACCAGTCAATTTGTGTTTTGTCTGGCGCATATTTATTTATAAGTTTATTTATATTTAAAAATCATTTACTAAAAAGGGTATATCGATATGTGGCGCAAGCGCAATCGAGTACTAGCAATTAAACGTACGTATGATATCTATCAATCAATTTGGACATTTTATTCTCTAGAGTACATTTCGAGTGTCGATTTTGCGAGCCAAATACGGTTACTGCTTCTAGTAGTGAACCTAAACGTTCATAAATTAGTGATTTATATAAAACCTATCGCTGCCTTGTCGAAAAAGGGTCACTGATATTAGGTTTGCTATTACCGTTTAGAACCATAAAGGGCGTAGATTAAAGATGAATGCAATACGAAATACTAACTTTTAGCTCCTCGAATATTTTTGACATTATAACGTGATGAAATAAAAAAAACTGCAGTGATTCAGTTTAGTGATGGTTAAAAAAAATTGATTTAGCGTACCAAGACCCCGTATCACCAGCTGTCATGATCAACGCAGCCTTTGCTCTACTTATATTTGATACGTTTTTGTACCAATACGAGTATAAGTGAAACGTCATTATGTAATCCGTAGCCTGAGCCATTTGAAAAAAATCTGGATTGCTATTCGATTTATAAAGTTTTCAGAAATTATCGTACGTACAAGCTTTATAGCCGGTTGTTTCAACAAATGAAGATTCTTCATTTGTAATAGGCACTCTTTCCCTCACTCATATACATTTTAATAGAGAAACGTATACACAATGCATCAGCAATGATTAAAAAATATACTTATTACATACTTAAGAAGAACTTTACTAGAAGCTTTCTATAGGTGAGATCTCTAGTAACCGAGAAAATCTGTATTAGCTTGTGCCATTAAATTACTTGCTTAGTTTTGACTTTTTTGCTACCACCTAACAATGGGGTCGTTTATGTGAATCTAAACGTTTTTTACTCCAATTAGTACTCGTTTACATGCAGTAAGTAAAATGGAATCATTCAGTAGTCCCACTTCTGTAGTGGTCATGTTCATTTTCTCAAACTAATTGAGGTATTTGTTTTGGCATCTTTCTGTATGTTTTGCACCTAAAAATTTAAGTATTATTTTCTCAAAGGCACCTATGGCAGCGAAAAATTTAAGTATTATTTTCTCAAAGGCACCTATGGCTTATCATAGCTTGTACTGCTAGATAGTTATTAGATTTTCAGAATAAAACTCTTCTCACTAAATAATCTAACTAAAAGTACAAGGAGGTAAGAAGTTTACAGGAGATTCCTTCACTATAGTTTTCTGTTGAATTAAATCATAATCTGGTGTTTGATTTGCTGTACGTAAAACCGGACCTACTGTTCATTAGCTGTGTTGGTCGTGCTCTCTAACAGGTGGTCTGCTTTCACAATACATGAACAGAACACCATTAATATCTAACTTGGAAATGGCATCGAGCTAATAAAAGCTGACAGTCGCTTTGTAATCTTTAACGAAATTCCATTTGATTGATAAGTAAGTCATTTGTGAACTGCATAGTGAATTTATTTATGGAAATTCCATTTACCATGTCTTTTGGGTCGGAAGTATAAAACTTTGTGTCTAGATTTGATATTAATGTACAATTTTAAGTAAGTTTTACATTCTTATTCTGGAGCCTCTAGTTCTTCATTTCCTGGCCTGACCTGTTACTGGTCAAACATGATCCATCCTCGAAGACACCATCACTTACCGACCAGGTGTGATAGTGGTCAAATGGCTGATTATTTATAAAACAAAAACCAGTAAATTCTAAGAGGCACTTGCGTACGTCAAGATTAGTTAATCTCTGGACTAAATCATCATTCTGTCGTTAGTTTCTTGGATCTGCATCCAGCAATCCAGCGATAATTCTGGCCTATCAGTTCTTCGCGTTACGCACCCTGTCCATTGCCACTTAGCATACTGATTTGAACCTTAGAAAGAAAGAAAGAAAAGTAATTTATTTGGTACACTACAAAAGTACAAAAATAAACATAAAGATGAAAACATTATTATAAGTAGTGTAACCAAATTGTTTTCCACTCACACCATGACGCTGGTTTTCAGTGGAGACCATTGAGGTTGAGATGCCTTTAAAATGTCTTAAATATATAACAAAAGCATATCTAGGAAGTAACGGAGCAGATGATCCCGCAGCGGGCGACAGTCGTCTTTAATAAATCAGACGCGTGCAACAGCAATGATGACTTGATCCAATTACGGCTCATTGTAATCGATTAGAGATAAAGACGCCACAGTTGTTGCGTACGTCTTCGCTACGTGTACGTCGAACGAGTAATGACGTTACGTAACTTATTAGGACACGCTTCAATTGGATCCAATTAAGCTGAAAGCAGGAAAAATCTAAAAACATAGTATTATTAATTAATATTAGATCGCTGTTCCAACAGCAATTGACGAATGTAAACTTATTTATGGAAATCTTTATATTTTGTATTTGTCAGTTTAAATTTCACACAGAATCCCCGCTACAAATCGATAGCTCACCCATGATGGACAAGCAGCTGTGGAAATCTGGTGGAAATCGAAAATATGCTAACTTGTAATCGTGATATGCGGTCGAGGTCTCTCGTGCCTGACCACTTTTCAATGAAATCCTCTTGTACACACGACACAAAAACGGCCGTTACTTTAAACAAAGAATGACGCGAGGTGCAAGTGATTTTGGATCTTAAGGTGATACCAAAAACATCATCAACAACAAAGACTTAAAAACCCAACAAGACATCCAGCAACTAGTAAATTACATAAACAAGACGTGTAATATCTAAGGTTTAATCTTAGCACAAGGATCTGAAGAGTTTATGCATGCATTCTTCAATTCCCGAACTATTCGCGGTGATTAGTGTAACAAGCAGTTATTATGATATCAATCGTTGCACACATTGTTGCTATTGGATGCCCTGGATCACGCGCGGTGTGATTCGTACTCAACAATGTGGGCCCTTTACTGTTATTTAAACACGTTTCAAAATAGTTAATAAGAGCATTGAACAGGGACACGGCCGGTCGAGATAGGGCAGCACATCTAATAGAGTAATAGACAGCGATGGTAAAAAAAAAGCATTGCATGTTTAATTAAGATAGGTTGAAACAATGTGTGTAGTTAGACCCGTTATGTCCAATACTTATTGAAACCACGTCGACTTAACCAATTACGAAATTTCAGCATATGACTAATGTTACCAGTGTTTTTAATGTATCCATTGAAATGTATATTTTACTGCAAATAAGGATACCTAAATAAGGATCTAACTAGTCCATTTTAAAGGGGGTTATATAGGGGATCCAATTAAATACCATATTATTATAGTATAATTTGGTTGTATAGTTTGAACTGTGACGGAACTGGACCAGATTGACCGCCAGTTGTGGACTGGCGAACCAGTTGTTGCGACACCCGCACTCGCAGGGCCACGACTGAGGGCTACTGACCCTCGATTGACGACTGCAGCTGATCTTGCACCCTGATGTGTCCAAAGGCCCGACTTTGTAAAAAGAGTGCTATTGTTTCGCACGGACCACCTCTTTTTGGGTCTGCTAACCACAATTTGTTTTACTACCACGTCACCAACATTGTCACAAACCATCCGGGAAAGATCGTGGCCGAATGTCTTGCTATCTAAGCCTTATTTAACATACTTCAAAAAGGAGGAGGCTATCAATTCGACTGTATGTTGTGTTTTTTTTAAGTATGTATGATACCTCATATTTACTAGTACTTTTCATAATGTACTTTGTAGCTTATTTAAAAACAGAGTCAAAAGATGCAACTACAGTACTCCACACTCCCTCCTCCTGTCACAAAATATTTTTTTGAAGTCGGTTTTCACTTCTAGTGTCTTCTTCAGCTATCTGGTGGTATGGCTAAGGGCCTGGTGCATAGCAATGGGTGATATAGCTTAATAAATAACATAATAACAAACAAAATAATATGACTTTTGGTGGATGTGGCCTCGCTTGCGTCACACCGAGCCAACTGGAGCAGCAATGCGACGTGTCCTAGCCGGGCGCACTCAAACGCGAGACGCATTGAGTGCGTTTGCGCAAACGCGTCCGTTTTGCCGAAATTAAGAGACAGCGCCGCGCGCGCATCGTATGTCATCTCACCATCATTTGTTTGCCGTACTCCCAGTTAGCTGGGGTAGGTGCAATATGCTCTTCTATTGTACATCTCTACTGAGATTTTTGCGCCTCTTTTCAGCACTCACCCACAGGCGTCCCTCAGCTCTAGTTGGATCTATCTTAGGACGTAGAAAGTTGCTTTTAGTCAGCCTTTTTTCCAGAATAAATCAATTTTATTACCATCGGTCTGAATAGTTAGCTTTTACTGGGACTCCTTAGCTTTCCTAGAAAGAGTTTCTGATTAGTTTAAACTTTAGATATTGCCTTGCCTACACATGAGTTGCATTGGTGGGAAAAGTCCCTTAATATTGTGAATTTGTGCGTAACTTTGTATGAATGATCACGATAAGTGCTCTGTGACACAAGCGGCAAGAAATTTGTTTGTCCTTATATAGCCATATCAAATCCGAGTTCAACACAAACGTGACCGGTTGTGGAGCAATGTTGTGGCGAGTCCCGATCTTGGTACAGCCTGAACATCAGGCTATACATATTGGTTCAAAATAGCACTTAATACAACCACATAAAATCGCCTAGTGTTGGTCTGGTGTGCTATTTACAAACGCGGCAGCACGTGCCTAACTGGGCAGTGGGCAGACTTATGAATGCTTATCGTTAAATAGAGCATTGCATAGCAGCGTTCGGCAACTGCGGCCTGCATTTAATGTACGTCGAAGACTGTATGTTTGCCATGCAGTCCTATGGGCCACTTGAAGCATTCGAGACAGCTGCAAACAGCCCACGATGTCAAGCTTTTAAAAGACTGGCAATTAAATAATAACAATATTTTTATAGCTATTTTATAAAACAGCAACCTGTTTTGTCACAATCACTCTCATCAATCACCATAGTTTGACTTATAAGCGCTACAAAAGAGCGCTTTCTTCTTGACAACCATAGAAAATAGACTAGAATAAAATATCCTTGATTATCGGAAGTCTACCCACAGATAACATTTCACATTCATAATTAATTATTTGTTAGCGTTCGTAATGATCACTTGCCAAATTGTCCATCTCGCATTTCCATTATCAATTCAGTCACAATAGCGCTTAAATACCGCACGTCGCAATAAGTTGCACAACACAACACACACCATGCCATGGCCCGCGACCTTAATGAAACCATACAATTGTTTCATGGGGACAATTCATTATCTGTAACATTTGTTACAATATCTCAAATTACCTGCTACACGTTCTCTAATGTAGTTTTAAAGACCCTTGTGGGTATTATATCGTTTTCATTGCTTATTTATTTCTATTAGATTAGGGTAGGAAGGAACTGACAAATTCACTCATCGTTTTGAGTCGTTGACAGTTTATGTATGTACCAGGACATTATAATATTGGCAGGTCTAAAAAATAAGTACCCAAATAACTAAAGCAACTGTGCAAAATATTAACTATGAATTAAATCTTATTGCTTCGTATGACAGTGGACACAAGAGCTAGAATAGCCGAACATTCCAAACTGGTGGCGTTATGAGCGTGAGCATATACCCACCGCGCTCCAATTCATTATTAGCTATCGGTTGGATCTGGCGTTCTTTTGAGTGCGCCCCGCTAGGAATGCAGTTCAGGAACTCACAACATTCTAGATCAGGATTTATGCTGCTTGACATTGAGCCTTATGCTTTGCTAAAACTTAGTTCGTTTAGTTCTTCTTCTTCAGTCACTGTCAACAAATCGCTTGATGTAGACCTTTAACACCTGTAATCTATCCTTGTTTTGGGCAGTTAGTAAAAAAATTCACTCCACGTGTTTATGCTCGAATTGTGTTGGTCAAGCTTAAGCACGTGGATTACTTACAATTAATTGCAAACAAAGAGACAATTTCTTAGTAAACGCATTTAAAAAATAACAAGGATCAATGGAATTTAATACAATTGATAGCAAAGTGCAACCAAGTTTCCCACTGGTTATGTGAATCGATGACGCAGGAGAAAAAAGTGATATAAATACATGATTGCTGTGAACTCGGTGTAATACGTGATTTGATTGACATAATTAATTGAAGATAGTCTTATGTAACTAATTTCAAACAAGTTGAATCATTATCGACACTCATCTAAGTTACCTATCAGTTAACTTATGCTGAATTACTTTTGCTGAATAATGAAATATTTTGTGTAGAAGGCTTGATACATTGTCTTATTAGTCTTAGACCTATTTTTTTATAATATTGAAAACTATTTCTATTGTTACATTTATGGTTCGATTAGATTGTATTTAAATTTGGAGACACTCGCATTAAGAATACTACTCGTATGTGTAAAATAAAGCAAAATGGGAGTGGAACTCGCTGCCTGCTGAAGTTTTCCTTCAAGAATATGACCTTATAGCCTCTTTAAGGCAAGAGTGAATAGGTTGTTACGAAGCAGATATGCACCACCATCCACACCTGACATCAGGTGCGATCGAGGTCAAATATCTGCTTAGCTTCAAATAAAATAAAATAAAAATGTGCTAATCAGGTTTTTTATTTGTTCCCAGAAAACCTGGCGCCGTCAGAGCTGAAGAAGCTTAGGAACAAACAGAGGAAAGCGAAACGCAAGGCGGAACAGGAAAGCGCATTGGCGGCACAAGTTCAGGTTCCATTTTATACCCTTTCCCCCTCTATAGGGTACAATCAGTACAGTCGACGCGTTAGCAACTGAGTCGTGTGGGTATAATGTTAATAGAGATAAAAATATGCAGCGCACTGCTTTATCGGTAAGTGCAAGCGAGATGGAGGGAAATGACGACTCGGTTGACAACACGCCGACAATATACGAGTACTACGAATAGGGTACTATTACGAGGGCTACGAAGAACTGATGGTCGTTAGGGCAAAAAAGTTCTAGATTGGAAACTTGTACCGGCAAGATGGACAGACGACCTTGTTAAGATCGTACACACTGGATCAAATTTAACCTCTTGCAACCGGTCGCTTTGGGAAACTATGGGGAAGGCCTGCCTATCCGACCTGCGGCTGATGATGATGATGAGGGTTGTAGTCAAATATTTTTATTGGATTTTAGATGTAAACAAACCAAATAGTCAAAATTCCGCTACGCGCTGTGTGTAAACGTTTATACCAATCCACACAAGTTCTACGCTGCCGCCACAGTGTTATATATATGTAACCAGCTATAGTTTGGCCATAGTCTCTTCATTTGAACGCGTACTAAGCGATCAGTAAACTGTTTCAGGTGAAACGCGAGCAACACCACAAAGCGAGGCAGCAGCAGGAGCAGGGCGACCCGGAGGCGCCGCAGCTTGACGAGCTGGTGCCGGACAAACTGGCCAGGGTAACGAAAACAAATACTTTTCTGAAAACTGCATCTAAATAGGTTCAGACTGATGCGAGATATTCATAGACATACGTACAGGTCAAAATGAGAACTTCCTTTTAATAAAGACCTTTAAAACAATGGATCTGCGACCTATGCAACAAAAAGGATCAGCGTAGCGGATCATTTATAAACGCAGGAGATTTTCTATAAGCTTAAAAATCATTATTCCGTAAACATGGACTTCGGTTTCGGCTTTTAAGCCTATTATAAGAGCTTCTTGTGTAAAAATACTTTTCCTAAGTCGTAATTTCTTTAATTTCAGGCGGAAGACCCGTTAGAACAAGCAATCAAGTTCCTACAACCGCTGCGGACACTCGCCGCGGATAGAATAGACACACATCTAATGGCCTTCGAAATTTACTATAGAAAAGGTAACCATTCGATCTTTGGCTTTCGTGAATCTTCATTACAATTGGTCGTTAATATATTTAAGAAATAAGTAGAACTTTGGTGGTATGCCGCATACCACCAAAGTACCGTATGCGCCATACTTCACCACACAACCTCACTGCACATTGGTAAGGCAAGCAATCAACTTGCTGTAGTCAGCGTGTTTTCAACTGAGCCGTGTCAGTGTCATGTCTATCCTTCACTTACCGATATAGCGGCGCGCTGCATATTCCTGCCTATCTCTTATTGACATTATGGTCTCACGACTCAGTTGCTGACGCGCCGACTATAGCAGCTATAATCTAGCTACTTTAGGGCCGCGTACTAGGCTTAATAAATAAAGGTTCGAATTTACTAGACTAAAACTGTCGTGCGACAAGTTCCGTCATTTTTAGCGATGTCGCATGTCTGGGGACATTGCATGACTTATTAGGGTCCTACTTACACGTGTTGTGCGATTTGTCGCAATCCGTGAGTTTACTGTCAACTGAAATTACCCGTAACCAACGGTTTGATTTAACGTGCCTACGGAGATGTTTGCTATAGACGTCACTTATAATAATGGTCACACAACCGAATACGACCGGCTGTAATCTTAATCTATTTGTCTTCTTTCAAAAGAAATATTACACAGCTTGCACCCTGTCGCTTGGTACTTTTGTACTAATTTATCAATTTTATTTATGAAACTTAAAATGTATATATCTATTATTATTGGTTGTTGGGCCCTATTATAGCCAGCTCGACCAGTTATGATCTATTGTGGCAGCCCTTGTTTTAAAGTTCACTGTTTAGTCCCGTTGAGTCTATAAATTGCCAGATTCTTTGGAGCGTGATATCTGCTATCTCATCCGGGTGCACGATGTGCCGCCCGAGATGGATACTTCTTTTGCTCATGAGCGGACCGCATTAGCAGAGGATATGCATGGCCGTTACTAAAATGTCTAACTAGAGGTTATTTTAATTTTACGACGACCTTTAAAATTGTGATGTCTGTTAATCTCCAGAGAAACCGTTGCTAATGCTGCAAAGCCTCAAGCGCGCGTGGCGGCTGGACAACACGCACCACCACCTCCACGACTGCCTCGTCCGCTTCCGCTGCTGGCTCGACGACGCGGGCGCCGAGCTCAACGCCAGCGTCGCGGCCGTCGTCGCCAAGGAGACGCAGCAGGTGCGCGCCTACCTTAAGAGCGCTTTTACATTTAAAGGCGTACACGCGCCGCTTCAATTTCCCATACAAAGTTCATAATAACGGACGAAATCCGACGTTTACCGAGTTATTGAGCAGTTTTGAATCGAAATAATATGAATGAAAAATCCGTATTTTAGCTGTTTTTTGTTTAGATTTGTGTTGGAAAAAAATATGATTGCATACGATATACCTTTATTTTTCCTATAAAAGTATTGTTAATTTGAAAAACTGCATCATTATATAGTGCTTTTTCTTGTGAATTCCACTTTGGTCAATGACTCATATCTTCCATTTCAAACAGAAAGTAAAAAAAAAGCCTCAATAACTTCCTTAGTTTAGGACATGTTTAGGTATTTACTTACATTTTATAGTTTCTAAAACCAGCTAGTGGTTTTAATCATATGAGTAGGCAAAGTAGGCACTGTTAGAGAAATCTATAAAACAGCTGCCTAAATCGCGTTGAAGCCTCTTAAGCGACTTCAGCAGCGCGGCGGTCGCCTGGCAGTCGCTTTGCTGATAATTTTATACATAAATGGCACGGCGGTAGCGCCGCTGGCATCCGCTGCTGCCGCTCTGGTGTGAAGGCGCACTAAGTCTTAAGTCGACGTCGAGACGTGTCCACGCTGGTTATCACGCGTTTCCGCGATTGTAACCTGTTGTCCTTACCCGAAGTTGTGAGTAAATCGCGCGCTTCCCCGCTAGGTCGACGTGCACACACGAATAACTCACGCGCTGCGAGCAAGCTAGCCCGCAATGTACACCAGGATATGCGTCCCTTATGTTTGATGTTCTGTGATCTAGCGCGCACCCGGAGTCAACACCCTAAAACCCTGGAGTCTACTTGCGATATACTACTAGCGCGTTCATATATACTACTAGCGAATGAACCATAGAATGCTATAA